>CAUYON010179553.1:0-44775 GCA_963573935.1 Arctocebus calabarensis
TGGGTATTATGGACATTTTAATAATGTGGATTCTTCCCAGCCATGAGCATGGAATGTTTTTCCATTTGTTAACATCTTTAGCTATTTCTTTTCTTAGAGTTTCAGAGTTGTCTTTATAGAGATTTTTCACGTCCTTTGTTAGGTAAACTCCCAAATATTTCATCCTCTTTGGCACTACTGTTAACACAATAGAGTCCTTAACTATTTTTTCAGCAAGATTATTGAAGGTGTATATATAAAGGCTACAGGTTTGTGAGTGTTGATTTTGTAACCTGAGATGCTGCTGTATTCCTTGGTCACTCTAAGAGTTTTGGAGTAGAATCCCTGGTGTTTTCCAGATATATAGTCATATTATCTGCAAAGAGTGAAAGTTTGATCCCTTCTGACCCTATGTGGATACCCTTGATTGCCTTTTCTTATTTAATTGCGATAGCTAAGACTTCCATTACAATGTTAAAAAGCAATGGAGACAATGGGCAACCTTGCCTGGTTCCTAATCTGAGTGGAAATGATTTCAATTTAACTCCATTCAATACGATATTGGCTGTGGTTTTGCTGTAGATGGCCTCTATCAGTTTAAGAAATGTCCCTTCTATACCCATTTTCTTAAGTGTTCTGATCATGGAAGGATGATGGATATTATCAAAAGCTTTTTCTGCATCAATTGGGAGAATCATATAGTCTTTGTTTTTTAATTTGCTTATGTGCTGAATTATATTTATAGATTTGTGTGTATTGAACCAGCCTTGAGACCCCAGGATAAAATGCACTTGGTCATGGTGTATAATTTGTTCAATGTGTTGCTGGATTTGTGGGATTCTGTTTGTTAGGATCTTGTTGAATAGTTTTGCATCAATATCCATTGGTGATATTGGTCTATAATTTTCTTTCCTGGTTTGGGGATTGATGTTTGCTTAATAGAATGTATTGGGTAGTTTTCCTTCTTTTTCTATATTTTGGAAAAGGTTGAGTAATATAGGTACTAGTACCTCTTTAAAGGTTTGGTAGAATTCTGATGTGAAGCCATCTAGTTCTGGGCTTTTCTTTTTAGGGATATTTTGTACAGCTGATGCTATTTCAGCACTTGATATAGGCCTGTTCACATTTCCACTTCATTCTGGCTAAGTATAGGAAGGTAGGGTGCTTCCAAGTATTGGTCTATTTCCTTCAATTTTCGTATTTCAGAGAATAGTTTCCTGCAATACTCATTAAGGATTTTTTTAATTTCTGAGGAGTCTCTTGTTATTTCCTCTTTACCATTTCTGATTAATGAAATTAGAGATTTTACTCTTTTTTACCTGGTTAGGTTAGCCAAAGGTTTATCTATTTAATTGACCCTTTTAAAGAAGCAACTTTTTGATTTACCGATCTGTTATATAATCCTTTTGTTTTCAATTTCATTTAATTCTGCTCTAATTTTGTTTTTTTTTTCTTTTCTTCTGCTGGGTTTGGAATGTTCTTCCTTTTCCAGTTGCTTAAGATGTCCCATTAAGTTGTTAACTTCTTCTTTTCCCATTCTCTTGAGGAAGGCTTGCAGTGCTATAAATTTTCCTTGTAGGATTGCCTTTGCAGTATCCCAAAGGTTCTGATAATTCATGTCTTCATTGTTGTTTTGTTCTAAAAATTTGGTAATTTCCTTCTTAATCTTGTCTATGGCCCAGCTATTCTTCAGCATAAGGTTATTTAGTTTCCATGTTTTTGTATGAGTATGTAGATTCCTGTTGTTACTGAGTTCCACTTTTTTTCCATGATGATCTGAGAAGATCCAAGGAATAATTTCTATTCTTTTAAATTTGATGAGGGTTAGACTTGTGACCTAGGATGTTATCAATTTTGGAGTATGTTCCATGGTTTAATGAGAAGAGTGTGTATTCAGTTTTGTTAGGATGAAATGTTCTATAGATGTCTGTTAAATCCAATTGTTCAAAGGTTAAGTTTAATTCTAAAATTTCTTTGCTTAGTTTCTTTTTGGAGGATGTATCCAACACTGACAAAGGAGTGTTAAAAATCTCTGTCCATTATGGTGCTGGAGGAAATCAAGTTGCTCATGTCTGTTAGATTCACCTTATAAATTGAGGTGAATTCTGGTTGGGTGCATAAGAGTTAATAATTGAAATCTCATTGTGTTGAGTGTTACCTTTAACAAATGTGAAGTTACCATCCTTATCTTTCCTTACTTTTGTTGGTTTAAAGCCTATTGTATCTGTGAATAAAATTGCAACACCTTCTTTTTCCTGATTTCCAATTGCCTGAAATACAGATGACTATCCCTTCACCCTGAGACTATATTTATCTTTTAAGGTAAGATGAGAGATTCTTGAATGCAGCAGATGTCTGGCCTGAGTTTTTGTATCCAGTCAGCCAACCTGTGCCTCTTTAGAGAGCAATCTAAGACTTTCACAATAATTGTAAATATTGATAAGTCTGGTAGAATTTTGGGTATGGAGTTTTTTGAAAGTCCAGTGGACATTTTTATTACTTTTTCCACTGTGGAAGTTGGAATTTGATCAAAAGTTTATGAGTGAGTTTAATTTTGTAGTAGAGGATTGTACTGGTCATTATGGAGGGTAGTTTAAGAATATCCTGGAGAGCTGGTTTAGTTATGGCAAATGTCTTCAACATGTAAATATCAGTAAAGTATTTAATTTCCTCATCATAAATGAAATTCAGTTTCACTAGATACAGTATCCTGGGTTGAAAGTTATTTTTTTTTTAGGAGATTAAAAGTCGATTACCACCCTCTTCTAGCTTGAAAGGTTTCAGCAGGGAGATCTGCAGTCTTTCTAATGTTCTTTCCCCTGTAGGTTATGGTTTTCTTATGTCTGCTGCTTGCAGAATTTTCTCCTTCATTTTAACTTTGGTGAAGTTAATTATAATGTTCCTAGGAGATGTCTTATTCAGGTAGAATGCTGGGGTTCTGAAACTGTTTGCTATCTAGATTTTAGAATCTCTTGGCATGTCAGGGAAATTTTCCTTCATTATCTCATGAAGAAGAGTATCTTCTTATAAGGGAAATATTAGTTTTCTTGAAATTATCCCAGAGCCCTCTGAGATTGATCCATTGTTGCTCTCTGCTTATCTTCCTTTTTGAGTGTTTGGGAGCATTCAAAAGCTTTATCTTCAATGTCATAAATCCTTTCTTCTGCCTGCTCCATCCTGTTACTGAGAGATTCAACTGTATTTCTCAGATCTTTGTGAGGTGCAAATTCTTGTCTCAATGTGTCAAAATCTTTGGTTATTTTGTGTTTGAATTTATTAAATTCTTGAGACAATTTTTATAATGCTCCTTGAATTTCTAATTCTAACTTTACCTCCATTCTATTAATCTTATTTGTGATCCAAATTCTGAATTCGATTTCTGACATCACAGCCATTTGTTTACGAAAGGGATCTTTAGTTGTGTGCACCATGTTGTTCCTTAGGGGAGTTGACCTCCTCTGGTTATTCATGTTACCAGAGTTTATCCACTGATTCTGCCCCATGATTATTTCACACCATTTGGCTGGATGAGCAGATAAGATGAAGTTGGACTGGGGGGCTCCTGGGGCTTCTTATGGGGGAGGGGACTCTATCCCCTTGGTGATGGATTTTGTACCTATTGTTTTTTACCTTGGGGTCGCAGCTCACCTCAGCAGTGTTGATGTGTGTTCTTCAACCTTTTCTTTTAGCTCAGCTCCAAACCATCAGCTTACTTGCTAAAATTCTGTCCTTTAACTCTCCTTCTGGACAGGAGCCTCTGTAGAAAGCTGGCTCCAGTTGACCATCTTGCTTTTGCTCCCCCATACATGATACTTCTTAAAAATTTGTTGACACATAATAAATTTACATATATATAGGATACAGAGGGATATTCTGTTATATATGTATAATGTGCAATGATCAAGTAAGGGCAGTTAGCATCTCCATCACCTCAGACATTTATCATTCAAAATCTTCTCTTCTACTCACATTGCATTTTTAATCTACTTCCATTACTAAGAGGTTTGTATTGAGGACTAACCTATTGGATGTTTCTGAAAATTATACTGAATGACTGAGGAAACAAATACATGTGGTAGAGCAATGGATTCTAAGAAAAGCTGAGTATTTTGTCTTTTGAGTTTAAAAGGAGAAATCAGGCAAAGCCTAGGATTTTGCTGACTTGTCAGTATAAACCTCTCTGACAATTCCTTCTCAGCCTAAGGTCACTGATGATAGTCACTTCAGTACTGTCACTCTTTCCCTATGTTTGTTCTCTTTATTTCTGTTTCATTTTGTTATGCATGTGGTATGTGTTTAATACCTTGTATGAAGTGGTCTCCAGAGAAGAACAACATAGGATGATGGTATAAAGATGTTTTAAGAAAGTAACAACTAGCTATGGCTTTTGACCTGTAGTAAAATCAGTCCTACAGCTCAGTGTATGTGTATATATAGCTAAATTTTTATTGGTTATGTGAGCAGGACAGTTTCAGAGAAGAGACCATCATGCTGCTTTGTGTTAAGCCTAGGATATGAATTGGCAGATGAGCTCTAAGTCTCAGCATCCATAGTGACTTACTACTCTGTTCATTACTCCTGCTGCCATCACTAATCTTCCTAAATTCTGACTAAACATGTTACATTCCTGCATAATGATAGGCCCATCCCCTTCTTCAAAAATCTAGACCACTCATAGACACCTGAGCCTCTGTCCTTTTTTGTCTAAATTTGTACACACTGATACAGCAAATTAGCTGTTACATCCTAACGTGTCCATCCCTGTTCATACCCTTATGAAGTTTAGAATATCTTCTGCCTTAACCAGATCATCTTAACTCCATGCCCAACTGCCTGATGCCAACATAAACTTCATGAGCAAGTCAAACCTTCCCTCCTATGGAATATAAAAAACTGAGATAGCTTCTCCCTCAATAAAAAGGAGAAGTAAACTTAGTAAAAGTTGAGATAGCTTCTCCCTTTAGCATCTCTGCTGTAATCTGCACATCTTTCTTGCAATACATTTTCCTTTTTGCATAGTTGTTTGTCTCTTTTATATCACCCTCTATATTGTTATTTGTACAGCCTTATTCTTTTAGGTAAGTATTACTTTTTTTTTCTTGATTATAGGAATTGCTTTTTTATGTTAATGGCTCTCAGAAGACCTTGAAATTCCTAGACACTCAATTAATATGAGTTGAATAATTATATTTGCTGAGAAGTTTCTGCAATGTCCAAAAAAATGGGATTGCTGGAAATTATTAATACTTATGCTTCCCATCACAATTCATAGAGAAATTTGTGCATCATTTATACACTCCAGTTATTTTATTGAAAAATAGCCAAGGTAGGAAAAGCATGAATAATTTAGTTTTGATTATTCTAGTATATTTTGCCTTCCAACGAATGGAAATGCAAGAGAATATAATACAAACAGAGCAACCTCATTGGGAAGTTTGTATTGATTGTTCCATTTGTGTCAAATCATTAACATGACTATTTTGTAGAGGTTATCTACAAGTAAATCTGTTCGTAAAAAGAAACATAACTTGAAATTTCATGTTTTGTTCTAATTATAAAGGCATAATGAAAGTCATAAGTCAATAGCTTTGAGATACCTTTATGTCCTGCTAGCACTTTAAAAAATTTCTTCCTCTTGTTTAAATCAATAACACCTGATTTTAAAGCTCACAGAACTTTCACTCCATAAATACTACAGTTTTTTTATGTAAAAAAAAGAGTGAAAAAATTGATATATAGCCATCAGCTTACAGAACAAAATTCATGAAATAAACCAAAGCCTATTTCTATGATTAATTTTATAGTTTATTCTTGCAAAAACAAAAAAAAAATTGAGATAAATGTGTACATAAGAAAAAATAATGCTAACTTCATATTTGGATTATTTATTGTTGAATATATAAACTTCACATAAACTTCATGAATGAGTCAAACCTTACCTCCGCTGGAATCAAAACAAACATTGGATTCATTCATTTAAAATTTGTTAAAATTCATTTTATTTGCTGTGATTCTGAAAATTCACTAATACTTTGGTAAAAATATGAGATGTATAAAATATACTAAGAATAACAGAAAAAGCAATTTTTTTGACATACTATTAAAAATGGAAACATGGAAAGGCAAGCCATAGAGGGGTAGAAAATATTTGGCTCTTATTTAGAATAATGTATACAAAAACAATTACAAATCAATAAGAAAAATATTTGAATGCAATTTAATAATTGGATAAACATATTGACTAGATAATGGTTAGAGGGAATATTCAAATGAGCAATAAGCATACACAAACATGTTAAACATCACTATGCATCTGAAAAATATCATTTAAAACCAAAATGAAGTAAAACTATATATGTATATGTTGGTTTGTAAAGCTAATATTCAATGTGTATAGAATCACCAATGTATGGTAATGTATAAATTAAGTAAAACTACTTCAGGTATGTGCTTACAATGTGGGCACTTCATTATGTTTGAATTACAACTAAAAGAAAAAGAAAAGAGTGCTAATCAGAAGGGCTTGGGTCATTGGAGAAATAAAAATGAAGTGTAGATAAGAGAGTCTCATTTTAAGAGGTTTTTCAATGATTTGTAGGGGTTAAGTCATACCAAGATGAACAGTTAATCTCACGAACTCTTTCTAGAAAAAGTACTACATACCTCATTGCTGAATATCACTATGGTCAACTTTAAAATATTCCCCTTGGGAAGCTATGCACTAATGTCGGCACCTTGTTCACCTTTCAAAGCAATTTAGGAATTCCTTTCCTGGAATGACCATGGGAGCTATCCTCATATGGAACACAAAAACATACAACAATAATAATAAATGCCATTCAGCAAGACACCACCACACACTGACACAAACACAGCTGTGAGACCCTGACATACCACAGTTATGAAACCTTACCAAAGTTGTTTATACAGGGCTGCCACTGTGAACGCATGGTGGCAAGTTTGCAAACTTAATATCCAGACCTTGACAGTGAAAAGGAGTTCTGAATTTGCTTTGAAGGGTGGTGCTGGTGCAGTGAATAGTTTCCCAAGGGGAGCTCGCCAAAGTCCATTGTCATCTATCCCACTATGAGTGATGGAGTACTTTTTCTAAGATGAGTTTGTTAACTTAATTTCCAGACCTCGTATGCATTAGAATTCATTTTATTTCTATATTCTTCTGTACATCTCTTGTAGTTTTCAGTTCCCAAACAAAAAAATTATTTTCAAAGTCCAAGAAATGTGTGGGTACAGGTTGGCCATGAATTAAAATAAAATGGAAGGATAGTTTTGCAGCAGATCACCTTGACCAAGTAAGGTAAGAATTAACTAATGTATTACTGTCCTCCAAGTGAAGGTTTTTCCTAGTTTTTCTTTATAGAGAGAAGCATTTGAGAATACAACATGTAAGCCAAGCATATGGAAAGTAGTTCTAGAACTTTTGTAGTTCTGCTAGGTGAGGGAGGACTATCCAAGGCCACAGAACTGGCCTTTCCTAAGAATTAGAGTAACATTTCCTAGAATTGGGTTCCCTTTCATTTTGATTGAATTAGACTCATCATATGATACCTCTGCTAGATTCTTCTATACTCACAGAAATATCTTTATTTTAGCAAATTTTCTGAGCCCTGTCTTTTTTCTTTTACTTTTTTTTTTCCTCCCACCGACCTGGCAATACATTCCAACCTATGCAAATGGCACTAATTTTCCAACACAGAAACTTTTATTGTTCCTGTCCTATCTCACTTTAATACTTTTGCAGTGGCAGCTATCTGTCTCCTTTACCAGAATTAGGTTCACATAAAAGCAGAAGCGCTGTATCATTCATTTTGTACTCCAAAGTTCAGCACAGCACTTTGTGCAACACTCTAGATTAAAAGAGTAAGATATTTTCCATAATGGTACTTCATATGTAAAATGATCGTAAAGACTATTATTCCAAATTTGTAAGTTGTTAAAAATGATAGAAAATGGACAGAGCAATTAGTTTCACTGGTAACCTAACTCCTTTTAACAGGAGTTAATTCTGAATTCATACATAGAACATTATAAATAATTTGATTAATAGATGTCACATTTGTAAACCTATGAGCTATTGGAAAGTAAAAAAAACTGAGAGAGGATACCAGGAAGAGTATGTTCTGATTTAGGAGGACAAAGGGCTTCTTGAAGAAACTCAAGGACACTCCTGCAAAGTCCTCCCCATAGTAATTCAGCTCCTAAAAATTGTAAAAATTTAGCTTCCTGGAACAGCTTTTGTAAAACTTGCACGTGCTTTAAATCCTCCAATGAGGAAAGATATAATAATTGATTTGTATGCCTGCTTATGTGTCCTATAAAAGGTCAGGTACAGAGTTGACTGGGGAGTTTAACCATCTTGGACACTATTCTGCCAAAGCACCACCAGCTGGAATAAAGCCCCTCCCTCTTAAAAACAGGTGTTCAGGTGAATCTTTCTCTCCATTGGGCCTTCTTTTTTCTGCAACAAAATAAAATAAAATGCCATGAGGAATATGAATTCATGGCATTTCCAGTTTTCCGTCTGGCATGTAAGAGCTTGAAAGTTTTCACCCCCATGCTCAGAACGAGAAGAAAACCCAAAGGAATGCTGAAGTGGATTTGACTCTCTCCAATCTGAAAAATCAACAAATCTTCTTGGATCAGTCAGAGATTGGAGGTCACAAAGCAAGCTGCTATTCCCAAATTGGAGAGACAAGTCAACACAGAAAATCACAGCATAAGGGAAGCACAAACCCAGCCCAGAGCCCAAAGCTGAAGCTGGTACTAGTGAGAATATTTAAATTATATGAGGAATTTAAATGATGAGCAGGATGAGCTGGAAATTTCAGGGTCTGGTCATGGAGGGAAGGACCACAGTTTTGTAAGGTTTACCTTGATGTATACCAGTTTCTCAGGGTGAATTTTAGAGAATCTCTTCATGCTTTTGGCATGGGAAGGGGGAAAGTAGCTATTTTGAAATATACTGCTTTCGATTCTTCTCTAGAAAAGCCCACTCAAGGAAGCTTTTATTAAAAAAGTAAAGTTTGCATATTTGATATTTAGCTAAGAATTGTAAGTAAATTTTAGAGATATATCCTGTTTATTTTAAAATGTGAGAAGAAAGAGGTAGTTTGAGGGAAGAATTTTTAAGCAAATAGGAATCAGGACTTAATATTTGCAAAATTCTCAACCTATTCAGATTGCGAAAGATGTGGTAATTAGGATAGTCACTATCCAAAACTGAGCGTAGAAAACTTGTGGGAAAAACTTTTACTAATGCCTCAGAAAAGCACAAAATTCAGAATATTCAGTTAAACAAAGCACGCAATTCATATATCTCCTTAGCCATCCCAACAAAAACCAGAACCGGAGATGGGATTATCAAAAAATGGTCTGTGGGGAAGCATCTGGGATTGAATCACTTTGATACACCTTGATGATGTCTAAAGTTTTTTGTTGTGTTATACAGGCAAAGACATTGCCAGTTTGAATTGAAAGGTTCAGAGAGAATGAAATGACGCAAGACTGGAGGACTTGATAAAATTTGATAGCTCAAAAACAGCTGATAAAACTACTCAGCTGCAAATGCATGTAACCTTTTATAAGTATGTATTGATGATTCCAAAAGGATTCATTCCAGGTCTTGACACCAAACAGGATATATAAAGCCAATTTCTGAATTTGCTTGAAACTGGTGACTTCATTTTTTTCCCCCTAATCTTCTCCCTTTCTGACCAGTGGTCCTAAAAGAAGCTGGGGTTTGTTCACCTGGGACAGGAAAGCCAGACGTTAAAACCAAGAGTTGTAGCAGGAGGAAGAAATATTTTATTGCCTGGTACCATGCCAGATAACCACAGCTAATACGTGGATCATTAAGAATCTTTCAAGATACACAAAAATCAAGTTATATAAAATCCATGTGGATGGAAACAAACAAAGCCCTCCCAGCAATGCCAATAAGCTGAGCAAGCTGAAACTTGCCCAAGTAAATCAGAAAAGATGTTGTCGATTGTATGTCTTGAAAGTGAAAGAATGAATCATAACACAATCTGTCTCAAAACTTTTTTTTTTGAGACAAAGCCTCAAGCTGTCACACTGGATAGAGAGCTATGGCATCACAGCTCACAGCAACCTCCAATTCCTGGGCTCAAGCGAGTCTCTTGCCTCTGCCTTCCAAGTTGCTGGGACCACAGGCGCCCGCCACAACGCCCGGCCATTTTTTGGTTGCAGCCGTCATTGTTGTTTGGCGGGCCTGGGTGCTGGATTCGAACCCTCCAGCTCAGGTGTACGTGGCTGGCGCCTTAGCCCGTTGAGCCATAGGCGCCGAGCTTGTCTCAAAACTTTTATGAAGACCCATGTACTTAAGACCCAAACTACTGGATGGCTTCTAAGCGAGAGTTTTTTAAAGGCCGGAGTACATTTTGGGAAAGGAAATGTTTTAGGTAAAGTTGTAAATCAATGCATCGAAGTTATACCTTGATTTGGCCCCAATAAGGCAGAATATCTTGAAACAGGGGCTTACGGATCACAGGTAGATTCAGAGATTCTTTCATTAGCTCAAAGGAATACTGAGGTGGGTATGACTCTCTCCAGGACCCTTATCAAGAAACTTAAAGGATCAGAGTTCAGTTCCTTAGTTCTCCATTATCTGTATTTTCCTGTCGGTGGTAGAGGTTTCTGAAATAACTGAGTAACATGTGCTAAGATGTATATCTTTTAGTTTCGTGGAAAACTAAAATGTCATGTGACTCTGGCTTGCTTGTAGGACTATTTTTACTACTCTTATTCATCAAGTTTCCCATTTACTTTTGAAAGCTAGCTGAGTGCCTGAAATTTCCTTGAAAGGACTCCAGATTTTTCCCTCTGTTACCATACTTGAAGAGGCCTGGCAGGCCCCTAAGAGGAACCCTGCTCCGTCTCCCCAGGAACATATATAATTGCTCCTCAGAGTCTGTTTCATCATTGACTTTTTGGAGCGGATAAGTTGTTTTCTAGTTTTACAAGTTCTCAGAGTTTCATTTATACTTAATTTACCTAAAACAGATGATAAATTTTGGAACTGTTAAACTGGTAAAATTTAGATGAGATTGTTTTACTTGGAACTGAGGCCCTAAAGGGTTAAGACTTTGGAGGACCTTGGGTTTGAGTAAATGCATTTTCTATGGAGACCAGTTGTGAATATTAGTCTCCCAAGGATGCCTATGTCCTAATTTTCTGAGCCTGTGAATATATTACCTTCCATGGCTCAAGAAATTAAGCTTGCAGATGGAATTAAGAGTACAGATGGCCTAAAGATAGGCAACTTTATTACTAAATTATTTGGTCGGGCTGAATGTAACCACAAGTGCATTCCAAAGTATTTTTTTCTAGATCTTATGGAAAGAAATAACTGCTCTATCAAGCCCTTTCTAGCCTGCAGTGAACTGTGTCAGACTTCTGACCTAGAGAAGTGTAAAATAATACATTTGTGCTGTTTAAACCAAGGAGTCTGACATAAGTTTGAAGTAAGCTGTGATTGCTATGTTTTCATATAGTTGATCTTCCTATCATTTTGCAGTGCCCTTTTTTATCACTGATAATTTTCCTCTCTCTAGAGTCTGTTTTGTCTGAAATTAACTTCGTTATTACAGTTTTCTTGCACCAGTGTTTGGATGGCATGTCTTTCTCCATCTTTCTTCTTTTAACTTAGCAGCTTCTTTATATTTTGAGTGGTTTTATGAGGACAGCAGATAACCTGGGTCTTGTTTATTTATCCATAATGAGAATATCTGTCTTTTAATTGTTGTGTGTAGATCTTGCACATTTAAAGTGATTATGGCATTATTGGATTAATTCCCACCATGTTTGTAACTGTTTTCCATATATCGAGCATGTTTCTTTTTTTCTTATCCCTGCCTTACTGCCTTCTCTGATTTTAATTCAGCATTTTCTATGGTTATAGTTTACCTCCTGTCTTAGTGTACTAATTATACTTCAAAAAAAAATTAGTAGTTTCTGTGGAGTTTACATTACAAAATTTTACCTAATCAAACTCTACTTCAAATGATACTATATGACTCTGCCTGCATGGCAGTTATCGTATAACCAAATATTTCTAGATTTCATTGATTGTCCCATAATCACAATATTCCTATTATTGCTTTAAACAAAATTAATATTAGGTCAATTAAGAATAAGAAAAATAAAATATTCTAGCTATCTCATTATGACTCAATGACCCAGGATTAGTCAAAGCTGATGGTCCTCCTAGTGGACCCTCAGAAGGTCAGTATTAGCCTAACGTTCCATCACAACACCTCTGTCATGAGCCTCACATCATCTCACCAGGCAGAGTTTTGTCATTTTACATTATGAGAGCGAATCCAGTACGATAAGGTATTTTGAGAGAGAGAGGTAGAGAGCAGAATCACATAGTAATTTCAGGCATCCACTGAGAGTCTCAAAATGAGCCCCCAGTTGATAGGGGGCATTAAATAAAATTCAGGGGGAGCCACAAGTTAGTGATGAGCTAATGCACTGTGCTCAACTGGCCAACCAAAATGAAGTCACTCATGGTTCGATGTCACTGAGCAGAAACTATTTATCTAACTTCCTGGAAATCCACAGTGTGAGAGATAATAGCCAAATCCCCAAACAAGCCAGTTTTAGATGTCCTGAGTGAGTTTCTTCTCATTCAATCTTGACAAGGAAAGTAACTCTGAAATAACCAGTCCAGCTTGTATTCTTTGTTTCTGCTTTCTTCAGCGCTTTTCTGCCTATAAAACCAACCTCCTCTGCAGATGAAAATGGGAATATTCATTCTACTTTATAGAGTGAGATGTTGTTTGTTTCTAGAGTTGCAGATTAAAGCCAATTAGAATTTTTATAATAGGCTCATGCCGGTAATCTTAGCACTCTGAGAGGCCTAGGTGGGAGGATTGCTTGAACCCAAGGATCAGAGCATGCAATGAGCTATAATGAGGCCATGCATTCAACCTGGGAGATAGAGCAACACTCTGTCTCAAAAAAAATAATAATAAGTTTACTAAATTTGTTGTAATTATTTTGTTTGACCAGTTGTCTTCTATATTTCCTTTTGATCTTCTTGTTCTTGTAGAATCTATCGGATGACATTATCCATTTGTTTTTGCATGGTGTCTACTTTTTCAACTAGAACTCTTAATACAGTAACGGAGTATTTTACATTTCTTTTCTGGTAATTAAAATATTTGTGTCACAGATAAATCTGTTTCTGGTTCTGATGATGGCCTAGTCTGTTCAGACTTGGTTTTCCTTTGCTTTTTGTCATGCTTTGTTACTTGTTTTCAAAACTGGACATGCTGTGTCATTTAATAGAACCTTGGGTTAAACAGGCAGAGTCTCAGCATTCCAGTTAATGCAGGAAGGAGTTTGACTGTGTTTAATTTTTTTGTAGATCTTGGTCCCAGAGGCTTCAAATTTCTTTAATGTCCTTGTTTTCTATCACCTCTATTGATTTCGAGCTTGCACAAGAACTTCTTTTTGGAGACAGTTTGTATATTGCACCTTTTCCTATTGAGATCTCCTGTTAGTACACTGCAGCCTTGTGAGTATGGGGATCTGGAAGGAGAGACACATTCTACAACTTTTTAAAATAAATCTCAGTCTTTTAATGGGCCTGTGTCCTCAGAACTGTTTCTGCACTTTGCCTCCCTCTTTGGATGAGACAGGACAACTAAAGGAAGCTGGAGTCAGGAACGTGGCTTTTCCTCTGATGCCACAAGTTATTGGCACAGTCTTTTACCCTGGACAGTAAACTTTGGTCATGAAAAAAATCTTTCATAATGATTACTTTATTCCTTTCTTCCCAGATGAAAAGAGGGATTTATTGGTACATCATCATAAGTACCAGGTGATATTCCTGGAGTTAATCACGTCAAGAATGTTGGGGGGAGGGCTGAGGTTTTAGCCAGATTTCTCATGCTCCTGTTAGTCCACAATCAGTTTCCTGCAATTTGTCAAAATTACTACTTAAGTGTTCTTACTAGTGTGTGGCTCCAATGAAATCTGTTCTAGTGAAGAAGATTTGGGTTCCTGTATCCTTTTAGATGTACATAGCTTTCTAGACCTCAGGGTGGTGTGAAATCTAAGTAATATCTACATGAAGTCCATGAACGATCATTGATTTTTACATTTGTCCAGCTTTTGTCTTTTTGTGTGTAAGAGAGAGACATTTTCTAAACTCCTTATATTTTAAGTTTAAAGCATAAATGTTTGTTTTGATTTTTAATCTGCTTGGTTGACTCTGATATCTTCTGTAGCTTTAGTTATTTATTTAATCAAGCTTTACATCCATAAAACTGAACATTTCATGCACAGTTATTTTATATTGTATACTTGATAATTTTGTGGCTAAACAGGTTGTTTGCTATATTTAACTTTAAAGAATTAAGAAGAGAGGTCCCAATATTTAAATTGCTTTCTTATAGAGGACATCTGAGCTTTGATTCTGCTAAGTTTCTTTAGGCCCTAACAATCTGCAGGTGCTTCCAATAATAAAATATATTGGCTTGTGGTTTCACTTATCTCAAGAATACTAAATATTCTTATTGCCAAAATCGTATTTAGTGAGACTAGTATTGCTTATTCTTAGGAAAGACTTCTATTTACATTTTTTACTTAGAGGAAAATCAGACACATTCCTTATGATTTTATTTTAGGTTTCACTTTCACTGAGGTTATACCATTGCAAGGGACGTCTTTGTGGGTCATCTGTAGATTTAGGCCTCATGTCCCTAAAGACCTATATTCACAGGACTGGTCTTTGCTTTGTATTCTTGTGTCAAACCTTAGTTTATTTTGATGAATCCTTTGTTTTTCCTTCATTTTCTGTTAGTTTAGCAATACATTTTAAATACCTAATAATTTTTTTTGGTAAAAACTATATATTTTGCAGGCTAAGCTCTTTTCTTAACATGTACTCTGTAATCTTGTGGAGGCTAAATTTATCACTTATTCATCAACTCTTTCATTGGCTTCTTTCTTTAAAAGTACAGTTAAGATGTCTTTTAAACATCACCAGTAATCTCTATGGTAACAATTCTTTTGGCTAGTTGACTTTTTTTTTCTTTTTCTAAATCGTCCACTTATCAAAATTCTACACACTGGCCTTTGCCCCCCTTTTTGAAGTGGTCTTTATTGTCTGCTAACTAATACTTTCTTACATATTCTAGGCAAATTTTCTGATTGCCAATATACAGGGTCTGATAGAAATAATTCCCTTTTGTACTTAAGTGTGATGTTGTTATATTATAGAATTACATGTTTATGGCTTTGTGATAAAAGGTTGGTATAAAGTACCAGTTCATAAAAAGGAGTATTATTTGTGCCCATAATTCTGTAACATAACAATATTTCACTCAAGCACAAAAGGAAATTTCACTGTATTTATTATTATAAAAGAGGGGAAAGGAAGAGGGGGGGCAGTTAAAGAAAGATAAAAAGGGAAAAAGAAGAAGGAAAGAAGGAAGGAAATAAGAAAGGGAGAAGGAAGGAAGAAAAGAAAGGAAAAGAAGAAAGGAAAGAGGAAAGGAAAGAGGAAGAAGGGAAAGAGAAGGAAGAAAGAAAAGAAAGGAATAGTAGAAGAAAGCGAAAGAAGTTAGGAATTCTTACCCATTTTTTTGCCATTATCTAAAGCCATTATCAATGAATCTTTCTTCATAAAAACCTGTGTATTCTATATTCCCTACTATTTCATTTTTCTCAATTTTCATTTCTTTTGTGTGATTTTGAACCAGACACATTTTAAAGACCCTGAAAGCAGCTATCATATTCATCAGCAATGTGTCTTTCAACTACAAAACTTAGCCCAGTGTGTAGTCATGCAGCCCTCCTATTTGCATTGTAAGATAATGGTACCCTGCCTGGCCCATAGTTGGTACTGCGCAAGTTTGTTAGACTCTACAATGCCTTGCTGTTTTGTAGACAAAGTCCTGAGTCTCATGAGATTATCCCCACTTCTTAATATCTCTGAGGTCAATTGTCCTTGCTCCACAGCAACTGCATTGGAAAACTTGCTGTTCCTTGAAGATGCTGAACATGCTGGTGCCTCAGAGATTTTTGCAGTTGCAAAATCTTATACCTTTACTTCTAATTTCTCCTTTGCATATCGAAATGGCTTTCTTTCACCATGTTCTGATCTTTGTCTAATGTTAGGTTAATTCCTATTAACTAGCTGTTTAAAGTTTTGTCTTTCCCCCATACAATTTGTGTATTATATTGTTTATTAGAGTTTTCTCTAAGAAAACACAAAGTCCTAAGAGCAGGTTTCTTGCTTTCTCAGTTGTTATGGATGTTCCGGGTCCTGGCATGCTTCCTAAAACATATTAAGATCTCAATTAATTATATGTTGAATGCATAATTGTATTAAGTGCTGAACTGTTTTATGGTTTTGTGTGTAATTATAATATCTCAATATCTCTCCCTCACCCTCGCTCTCCCCTTTCTATCTTCAGAAAGCCTTCCTATGTTTTGTAAATGCCTCTTCTATGAAATATTGGTGAGAAACAGAGCCTGCATTTCACTTAGAAGAGTAACTTAATACACTGGCTTTATGATCTCCCCTGTAGCTAGTCACATAACCAGCTAAATAAATCAGAAACACCTGCAACTTTGAATTATAAATTAGGGACATAAAGAAGCAGGGTAGGATGAACACATATGCAAGACTCATAAGAGTAGCATTTCTGTCTTCAAGAATGAGAGAGGACAAGAGTGGGGAACCTGTAGCTTCTTGATTCTGAGATGGGTCCTTATTTAGCACCAGAGGAGGCAAGAAAAGCTTTATGTGTTTCACTGCTTTTTAAAAAAGGATTTGTTTTGCAAAATCTGTATATAGTCAAAAGATTGCACTTAAGCCCCTACCAGACCACAAGTTCCCCACCCCCAGGAGATTTTCGCTGTGATTCTGGCTGCTGCCCTATCTCCATGGTCACACTTATCCCACATTTGCCAACCACCTTTAAACGGTAGACATAGAAATAAATGAATGATTATAGTAATTATCTTCTCCAGCTCCTGTCTGCCAGGCAAATACAGGCTTCATTTTATCTGAATTAATGCATAGACCTCTACTTTATGTTTCTGACAGCCTCTACTTTCAGAACCATCCTCTCACCACTTCCCCCACTAAATTTGCCTTCAAAGATATTAGTTTTGGAAAGAACATTTTATCACCTACCTCTTTTCTGTGACAATTTAGTGCATAGCTTTTGCTATTTTGATGTCCTTGTCTTCATCAAGAAGCTGATAATAATATTAACTCCCCCCTCTTAAAATACATGTAAATCTGTATCCAGAAAATTTTATATATACCATATTGAAAATTACTTCATTTACAAAGACTTTGTAAACTATTTGTAAAATCATTTTGAATCTTTATATCTAATTTTAAGTAAATATTAAAAGCCACTCAATAAGAATAATGTATCTAAATTGTGACAATTAAAAAGTCAAATTTTATTCTTACTAAGAAGTCAACTTCACTAAGAAATTCACTGTTTTGCTTGAGCAGGTAGTTTCAATTATGGAGGTGTGTTTGGTATTGTATTTGTAATGCAAATGTACCCTTACATTAATTACATTGAACAAAATACAATTTTTTAAAAGAGAGTTTTAGGTTTACTGAAAAGTTGAGCAGAAAGAACAGAGTTCTGTATAATCTCTGCCCCACACAAACATGTTCTCCCCCAATATCAACATCCACCACCCTAAAGTGGCAAAATCACTGGATTTGATGAGCCTGCTTTGACACATCATAATTGCCTCAAGTCCATAGTTTACACTAGGGTCCGTTCTTGGTCGTGCACATTCTATGGGTTTTGACAAATATGTGATGACATGTATCCATCATCAGAGTACCACACAGACCAGCTTCACTGCCCTAAACATGGTTGGGGATTTTCCTATTCATTCCATTCATTGCATTTTGACTTTTAATTTGACATTTTGTCCTGACTCACAATGTTATTACTAGGTGTTAGTACTGAACTGAAGGGGTAAATGGAGTCTCAAATAGACCCCGTGCTCTTGTCCCTTAAGTGAGTACCCTGGCACCAGGCAGTTCTACGGAGAGGTACCCTTCTCTTGAAAGAGATGCAGTATTTTCCTGCCAAAGCTGACCTCTCACAATTGTAATTTTTACAAAACTCTTCACAATGTGCTTTACCATAAAATACAGACACATTTCACACACACCAGAGTTACCTAATATATTATATTGTTGACTTTAGAACACATAGTTTCCTTTATGCTCAAATAATTGCAGATATATTTGAAGAAGGCTAACCTCTGATTCTGTCTATATCATCACATAAATAATTATGGAAACAGTATCAGTTATCTATTGGTATAGTGATTAAAAACAAATAGCCATAAAACCTCAGAGACATGAGATTAATATTTATTCCTTTTGTGCCTGGAAATTGAGAGTAGGTTCTGCTGGTATAAAGTGGCTTTATAACATGTATCTTTTAATCTTCTTCCTGGGGCTAATCACTAGCTGGAGTGTTTAATCATCAAAAAGTTTATAAATGTGCAAAAAGGCAAGTAGTAACAGTCTAGTATCTTCAAACTTACCTTGTGGTACAACTGCCAATATCCTACTGGCAGAAGCAAAATATGGACTGTCCAGTGGGACAACTCTAAAAAGTTGTATGATTAATAGGATGGGGGAAGGAAGAGGTGAAGGATTCAAGACAGTAATGCATACATCATATTATGTATCCAGTGTATTAGATTACTAGCATCTAGTATAAATAAATGCTTAAATATTTACATTATCTATAAGTAAATGTTGAAAGATTTAACAAGTGTATCCAAGGGTTTGCTGAATTCAGTTTGTAAATGCATTTGAAAGGCTTTGCTAGTCACAACTATAGGCTGTAAAAATATTTTGTCCAGCACAAGGATGTTTGCCTAATTGTCCACCTTAATTCCTTTCTTGTTGAGTGACAACTTAACTAAAAAAAGAGGAAAAGAACAGGAAACAAAGAAGGAAGGAATTGAGGAAGGAAGGTAGAAAGGAATGTGGGGGGAGGGAAAGAAAAAGAAAAAAGGAAGGAAAGAGGGAACTAAAGAAAGAAAAGAAAAGAGAAGAAAGGAAAAGAAAAGGAAGGTTTTTAACAGTACCCTTAATAGTAACAAAAGATTTTGATTTTAAGGCAGAATTTTATTCTCTGGCCAAGCCACACAAAACGTATCATTTTCATTAACTGGGTTTTCATTTTCTCTCAAAAAAACAACACAAACACTCACCCTAAATCTTATCTAGTATTTAAAAATGTAATTTGTGAAAAGAGAGAAAATATTTGTTTAGTAGAGGAAAACTAAATATTCTCTTTTCATTTTTTTGACAGCTTGTTGAAAATGCCCAGGCTCTGTGTGAGGAAAATCTTGATTTCAAAAATAAGATTTTTCAAGGATCTCTGAAGCCAACATTTTCCAACAAGAAAGGCTAAAACTTACAAAGACATCCGGACTTATTTTTTGCATGAAAGCAGCAAAATCACACATCAAATAGCATTGCTTGGGTTCCATCTGTGGTCAGAAAACTTGGATTTCATGCCAAGTAGTTTTTGTAAGAAAGAACATGAAACAAGAACATATTTACCTCTTTATTTATTTATTTTTTATTATGTCAAATACATATAGATCATGAATACATTCATGAATATGTGGGGTACAATGTGCAGATTTTTTTCTTTTTTATATAATCTGACTTGGTTAGATCAAACCAGTCAGCATAGCTTTCACCTCATTTACTGGATTATTGTACCAAAACATCTATGTTCCACACTTGACAGATTTGACTTGTACCCTTGTCATGTGCTCCATAGGTGTGGTCCTGAAAAGCTGCAGTCACCAGTTCCAGTTCTTTGGTGAAGGGCTGGTCAACAACAACCCCAGAAGTCTCCAATCTAATTTAACCTTGCCTGCTCATCTAGCTAAAGAGTGAAAAACAATCATGGGGTGGAATTAGCAGAAAAAACTCTGGCAACATGAATAATCAGAACAGTTCAACTCCCCCAAGGAATGACAAACCAGCCAAACCAGAGGATCCCATTCACAAATAGATGGCTGAGATGTCAGAAATCAAATTTAGAATTTGGATGGAATATAAGATCAAAAGAATGGAAGTAAAGTTGGAATTAGAAATTCTAGGATGTCTCAAGAATTCAATGAATTCAAAGACAAAATCACCAAAGATTTAGACACATTGAGAAAAGAAGTTGCAGCCTTCCAAGATAGGACAAATACAATAGAATCCCTCAGTAACAGAATGGAGCAGGCAGAAGAAAGGATTTCTGACATTGAAGACAAAGCTTTTGAATGCTCCCAAACACTCAAAGAGGAAGAAAAGTGGAGAGCAAAAAGGATCATTCTCCCAGAGAGCTCTGGGATAATTCAAAGAAAACTAATATTTGCCTGATAGGAATTCCTGAAGGCGACAAGGTTGGTTTGAATGACACAAAGTGCCATGAGATAATGAAGGAGAACTTCCCAGACATGCCAAGAGATTCCTTGGCATGAGATTCCTCCACAATGACCTCCACAATGCTTTACCGCCCAAGTAAACTCACCCAGAAAATTTTGAAACCCAACTTCCACAGTGGTGAAAGGATTAAAAATATCCACTGGATTTTCCAAAAATTCAACACCCAAAATAGTAATAATTTAATTAATGTGAATGGCTTAAATTGCCTTATAAAGAGGCACAGCTTGACTGGCTGGATACAAAATCTCAGGCCAGATATCTGCTGAATACAAGAATCTCATCTTACCTTAAAAGATAAATATAGAATCAGAATGAAGGGATGGTCATATATAATTCAGGCAAAAGGCAAACAGGAAAAAGCAAGTGTGGCAATTTTATTCAGATACAATAGGCTTTAAAACAACAAAAGTAAGGAAAGATAAGGATGGTCACTTCATATTTGTTAAGGGAAACACTCAACATGATGAGTTTTCGATTATTAATATTTATGCACCTCAATTTATAAGAGAGACTCTAACTGAAATAAGCAACTTAATTACATCTAGCACTATAATAGTCAGAGATTTTAACACCCCTTTGGCTGTGCTGGATAGAGCTTTCAATAAGAAACTAAGCAAATAAATTTTAGACTTAAAATTAGCCATCCAACAATTTGATTTAACAGACATGTACAGAACATTTCACCCTAACAAAACTGAGTACAACTTCTTCTCATCAGCATATGGAACATCCTCCAAAATTGGGCACATCTTAGGTCACAAGTCTAACTTTAGCAATTTAAAAAAATAGAAATTATACCTTGTATCTTATCAGACCAACAAGGAATAAAAGTTGAACTCAGTAACAACAGGAATCTGCACACTCACACAAAGACATGGAAGCTAAATAATCTTATGTTAAATGATAGCTGAATCATTGATGAGATTAAGAAAGAAATTACCAAATTTTTGGAGCAAAATGATAATAAAAACAGAAACTGCCAAAACTACTGGGATACTGCAAAGGCAGTCCTACAAGGGAAATTTATAGCACTGCAAGCCTTCCTCAAGAAAATGGAAAGAGAAGAAGTTAACAACTTAATGGGACATCTCAAGCAAGTGGAAAAGGAAGAACATTCCAACCCCAAACCAAGCAGAAGAAAAGAAATAACCAAAATTAGAGCAGAGTTAAATTAAATTGAAAATAAAAGAATTATACAACAGATCAATGAATCAACAAGTTGTTATTTTGAAAAGGTCAATAAAATAGATCAACCTTTGGCTAACCTAACCAGAAATAAAAGAGTAAAATCTCTAATTTCATCAATCAGAAATGACAGAGATGAGATAACCACAGACTTTGCAGAAATTCAAAAAATACTTAATGATTATTATAAAAACTCTATTCTCAGAAATATGAAAATCCGAAGGAAATTGCCCAATACTTGTAATCACACCATCTTCCTAGACTTAGCCAGGAAGAAGTGGAAATATTGAACAGGATTGTATCTAGTTCTGAAATAGCATCAACTATACAAAATCTTCCCATATTTACCCCTTTAAAGAAGCACTAGCTTTCACCATTTCTTAAAGAAGATTGAAAATTAGGAATTATACTTTGATGGTATGAGCAAGTATATAAAACATTTGAAAATCAGCTGTTGGCCAAATGAAGAACCAAACATTAAGACAATTTTATAATCATGCAGAGAGAGAAAGGTTAGAGCTAAGCTTTGTTCCCTTTTTCATGGGATATTACAAATATTGAAATACATGAGATCTGACAGTAAGTTGGTGAACTCATCATAGGAAAAGAGCTACAAACTGCTTTGCTGAGTATCACTGTGGCCACCTTAGAAGTACTCCCCTTGGGAAGCCATGTCCCCATGCCAGTACCTAGTCCACTCTTCAAAACAATTTTGGAACTTATTTTCTGGAATGAACATTTGAGCTACCATCTAAAAGGTGTGGCAACTAAGTTTGTGAACTTGCCACTGTGAGCTTCAAAACTTTTGAAGCAATTCAGTAAGATTTCCTAACCTTGGTATATCCCTGTCTCACAGCTGTGTCCATAACAACGTGTGGCAATGTCTTGCTGAGTGGTGTGCATTATTGTTTTTGCACGGTTTTATGTGCCAGATGACACAGTTCTGATGGTCATTTCAAAAAAGAGTTCTGAAATTGCTTTGGAGAGTGAACTAGGCACGGGCATCCGTTCATAGCTTCCTAAGAGGAGTACTTCAAAGATGACCATAGTGATCTTCAGCAATGAGATATGTAGCATTTTCTCTAGAATAAGTTTGCAAATTTAACTGTCATACTTCGTATGGCAGATATTTATAGGTTAATAGACAGTAACCTTATTTTTTCCCTTACATTGTTACTCAGTTTTTGTAAGGACTTTGATATCAATTTATTCTAAAGTCTTCCCCGAAGTCAGTTCATTTAGTTTCTTCTCCAAAGTCAGTTACTCAGCATCTTTGTGTGTATCAGGCTCCAAAAGGGTGTTTAATAGATGCTGAGGAGTGAGACACCAGAAGCCAACACTTCTCAGCAACCTCCAGGTCCTCTGCTATTGTCAGTGAGGGAGCTATGGGGCCACTGTTCCCTCTGACACTACTAGAAAGTGCTGAGCTATGCTTAGCCAGACTGTGAATTCAGAAAGAGATGGCACCCTATAAAAAGTGGATGGATTCCCAAAGTATTTGACCTTTAATGAAAGGGCTCCACCAGTTCAAGCTGCTCCCATGCTCCCTGATTCTCCTATGGTACTCTCCACTGCCAGGAAGGTAGACGCATCTTTTACTCAGGAGTTGGTCCTGAACATGCTCACCAATTCTGACTTCTGCCTATGGGATGAATTCCCTCTTAGGGACTTCATACTCCTTCTGCAACCAATAGACTAAAATATATGTATGTGTATATATATATTATATATGTATTATATGGGTGATTGCCTTTCTAGGGATATCAGTATACCACATAGAAAATTTGGTTTTTAATTTAAATAACTTTATTTAAATATTAACATATATAATATATATACATAAGTAGAAGTTACTTAAAACATATATATGATGGAGCTGTTTTGTAACTAACTGAAAGTAGTAGAAGTTACTTAAAACATATATATATATATAAACATACTATATATGTTACTTAAAACATATATATATAAACTAGTATATATAAACATACTATATATGTTACTTAAAACATATATATATATAAACTAGTATATATAAACATACTATATATAGCGTATATATATATATACGCTATATATATATACGTATATATATATATATATGTTTTAAGTAACTTCTACTACTTTCAGTTAGTTATAAAACAGCTCCGTCATTCCCAGAAAACATGTTGCAAGAAAATGTCCACAATTGTTGAT
The DNA here is from genome assembly GCA_963573935.1 of Arctocebus calabarensis. Taxonomy (NCBI): domain Eukaryota; kingdom Metazoa; phylum Chordata; class Mammalia; order Primates; family Lorisidae; genus Arctocebus; species Arctocebus calabarensis. The sequence continues at coordinate 23,870 of CAUYON010179553.1, forward strand.
TTCTTTTGCTTGGTAGTACAAAGTTTTCAAGTTGCTTTGGAGGCAATGCTTTTAGTTTAATATTTTTGTTTAATCAAATTCAAGTTTCATAAGATCCTTGCCTTTTTAACTTTAGCGTCCTTCTTATTAGAATACTCAGCAGGGGGAAAAAAAAAAAAGATTTACAGGTGAACATCCTGAAGGTGCTTTTTTCAGCTTTGTGAGCTTCTTTGTGTTTATTGGTGAGAATAGAACACAAGGAGCACTGTGGCTTACAACACAATAACATTGGTAATAAAAATAAAGCCAAAGTTTTATAAAGTATTCATACATATTTCTTTGGCACTTTCTGCTGCAGCTAGACCTGTTGGAGAAGTAAATAAAGGCATAATGTCATTATTTGGTGAGGCATAGTGTTTTTGCTTTTATTTAAAAGATTCATACATGACACTGACAATAATAATTTGTCATCTGAAAGAATAATGATAAATCATCACTTGCTTTAAATGCCAACTCATCTATCATTTATTTGGAATGAAACTAATTTTATTTATTTAAATTTTTTTCATTGCTATTTCAATTTTTTTTGGTAAAGTTCAGATTATAAATATCCATTGTATCCTATTAACAATTAGAGAGAATTAAAGTTAACATGACAACACAAAATATGAAATACATAGAAATAATTCTTCAGAAATATATAGTATTCTGCATGGAAAACTTCTAATTATAATTGAAAACATAAGGAGACATGTCTATATATATTGCAAAATTGTTATTAACTTTTTAAAACTTGTTTAGGTATTCCTTCTAGCCCGAGTTTTAACTTGGGTGATTGCCTTTCTAGGGATATCAATATACCACATAGAAAATTTGTTTTTTAATTTAAATATTTAAATAACTTTATTTAAATATTAACAATTTTACAAAAAAATTGATTTTTGTTGAGGAAAGAAAAAATTACAGGTATAAATAGTTTATGTTTTTATTTGTATTGCGTGCATGGGGGGAGACTAGATGTCTTCTCTACTAGCTGTCCTCATTTCTTAAAAGTTATATGCACATTTCCTGATTCAGAAATGTCAAATTTGAATTCTAGATTAACTACTAAATAGGCCAATTTTGAACATTACTTAAACTTCTTTGGACATTAATTTTCTCACATTTAAAATGGAAATACATTTCATATTATTTGTTATTTAAATCAAAAGACATATACCTTTCCTTTTGAAATGTCTCCATCTTTCTACTTAGTTCTTACCTGCTCTATTGCTGTAACTCATCCTCAGTGTAGTGTTATCTTTAACTTCCCTGAACTCAAATCACTGATATCTGGGCTGTTTCTTTTCTTTCTTTCTTTTTTTTTAATAAATAAAAATAGAAGATAATTTCAGAAAACAGATCATGCCAAATCTTACAGACAATAGAAAAAGAAGAAATACTTCAAATTAATTCTACTTCATCTGGATATACCTGATATTAAAATTGGAAAAATATATATTATTATAAAGGGAAATAACAAATATATTTCACTTATAAATAAGGATGCAATATCCTAAACAACATATTAACAGGTTGAATTAAAAATTATTGTTCAAATAATATACTTTGGTCAAAATTAAACCCAATTTATGTGAGAATTAGTCACTATTTTCTTTTCTTTTTTTTCTTCCCCTTTCCCCCACCCATTCCCTCCTTCTCTCTCTGTCTGCTCTCCCTTTCACCACTCCCACAATGTCAGTAGTTGTGATTAATTGTCCTCATATCAAAGTTGAATACATAGGATTCATGCTCTCCATTCCTTTGATGCTTCACTAAGAATAATGTGCTCCACCTCCATCCAGGTTAATATAAATGCTGCAAAATCTCCATTTTTTTAATGGCTGAATAGTATTCCATAGTGTGCATATACCACAGCTTACCAATCTATTGCTGGGTTGAGGGGCATTTAGGAGGTTCCCACATTTTAGCAATTGTTAATTGAGCTACGATAAACAGTCTAGTACAAGGGTCTTTATAATAAAAGTTTTTTTTTTCCTTCTGGATAGATGCCCAGAAACGGGATTGCAGGATCAAATGGGAGCTCTAGGTTGAGTTGTTTGAACTTTCTCCATATTTTCTTCCAAAAAGGTTGCATTAGTTTGCAGTCCCACCAGCAGTGTAAAAATGTTCCTTTCTCTCCACATCTGCGCCAACATCTTCAGTTTTCAGATTTTGTGATATGGGCCATTCTTGCTGGGGTTAGATGATATCTCAGGGTGGTTTTAGTTTTTCATTTCTCTAATAACTAGGGATAATGAGCATTTTCATATGTTTGCTAGCCATTCGTTTGTCTTCTTTAGAGAAGATTCTGTTCATCATTCTTCCCCATTGATGTATGGGATTATTGGCTTTTTTCATGTGGATTAATTTAAGTTCTCCATAGATCCTAATTATCAGGGTTTTGCCTGATTCAAAATATCCAAATATCTTTTCCCATTGGGTAGGTTGTCTATTTGCTTTGGTTGTTGTCTCCTTGGCTATATAGAAACTTTTCAGTTTAATTAAATCCCATTTGTTTATTTTTGTTCTTGTTGCAATTGCCATGTCATTTTTCTTAATAAAGTTTTTCCCCAGGCCGATATTTGCCAGGGTTTTTCCTATGCATTCATTGAGGATTTTTATCATTTCATGCCTTAAATTTAAGTTCTTTATCTATCTTGAATCAATTTTTGTGAGTGGAGAAAGGTGCGGGTCAAGTCTTTTACATGTGGATATCCAGTTCTCCCAGCACCATTTATTAAATAGGGAGTCTTTTCTCCAGTGTATATTCTTGTTTGATTTATCAAAGATTAGGTGATTGTAAGTTGTTGGTTTCATTTCCTGGTTTTCTATTTGATTCCAAATGTCTAAGTCTCTATTTTTGTGCCAGTACCATGCTATCTTAACCACTATAGCCTTGTAGTATATGGGACTTTACTTTAACTCGGGACTTTAACACCCCTCTCTTTAGAGCTGGACAAATCCTCTAAACAAAGAAATTAAACGAAGATATAAGGGACTTAAATGAGATCCTAGAACAATTGTGCTTGATAGATGTACATAGAACACTCCATCCCAAAGATAAAGAATATACATTCTTCTCATTGCCCCATGGAACATTCTCCAAAATTGATCATGTCCTAGGACATAAAACAAACCTCAAAAGAATCGAAATTTTATCTTGCATCTTCTCAGATCACAAGGCACTAAAAGTGATATTCAACTCCAACAAAAATGCTCAACCTCTCACAAAGGCATGGAGGTGAAACAATCTTATGCTGAATGACAGTTGGGTGCAGGAAGAAATAAAAAAGGAAATCATTAACTTCCTTGAATATAACAACAATGAAGACACAAGCTACCAGGACTGCTTTTGCTGTGGGATACAAAAGCAGTCCTGAGAGGAAAATATATCGCTTTAGAAGCCTACATTCAAAAACAGAAAGAAAGTGCATCAACAAACTCACAAGCCATCTTATGGAATTGGAAAAAGAACAATCTAAGTCTAAACCCAGCAGAAGAAAAGAAATATCCCAAATTAAATTACAGATTAATGAAACTGAAAACAAATAAAAGAATCATTCAGAAAATTAATGAAACAGGATTTTTTTTTTTTTGAGACAGAACCTCAAGCTGTCACCTTGGATACAGTGCCATGGCATCACAGCTCATAGCAACCTCCAATTCCTGGGCTCATGCAAATCTCCTGCCTCTGCCTCCCAAGTAGCTGGGACTGCAGGCACCCGCCACAATGCCTCACCATTTTTTTTGGTTGCAGCCGTCATTGTTGCTTGGTAGGCTGGGCTGGATTCGAACTCGCCAGCTCAGGGGTACGTGGCTGGTGCCTTAGTCCATTGAGCCACAGGTGCTGAGCCTAAGGGTTGGTTTTTTGAAAAAATAAATAAAATAGATAAGCTTTTGACCAGACTAAATAGAAATAAAAAATTAAAATCTCTAGTCACCTCAATCAGAAATGATAAAGGAGAAATAACAACTGATGTCATATAGATACAAGAGATCATCTCTGAATACTACCAGAAACTCTATGCCCTGAAATTTGATAATGTGACGAAAATGGATCAATATTTGGAATCACACCCTCTTCCTAGACTTAGCCCAGATGAAATAGATCTCCTGAACAGACCAATGTCAAGCACTGAGGTCAAAGGAACAATAAAATAATCTCCCAAAAAAAAAATGTCCTGGTCCAGATGGGTTCACAACAGAATTCTATCAAAACTTCAAAGAAGCGCTTATTCCTATATTGCAGAAATAATGCCAAAAAATTGAGGAGGAAGGAATCTTCCCCAGTACGTTTATGAAAAAAATATCACCCTGATACCAAAACCAGGAAAAGACTCAACTAAAAAGTAGAACTTCAGACCAATTTCACTAACGAATATAGATGCAAAAATTCTTAATAATATCCTAGCCAATAGATTACAGCTTATCATCAAAAAAGTCATACATCATGGTCAAGTAGGTTTCATCCCAGGGATGCAAGTCTCCTTTAATATGCATAACATTATTCACCAAAACATAAATCCATAAACATTATTCACCATATCAACAGAAGCAAAAACAAAGCCCACATAATCCTCTCAATAGATGTAGAAAAAGCATTTGATAAAATCCAGCATCCTTTTCTGATTAGAACACTGAAGATTTTAGGCCTAGGTGGAACATTTCTGAAACTGATTGAAGCTATCTATGACAAACCCATAGCTAATATTTTACTGAATGGAGTTAAATTGAAAGCTTTTCCACTTAGAACTGGAACCAGATAAGGTTGTCCTCTGTCACCATTACTATTCAACATAGTGCTGAAGTTCTAGCAATACAATTAGGCGAGACAAGAGAATAAAGGGCATCTGAATGGGAGCAGAGGAGGTCAAACTCTCCTTCTTTGCTGATAATATGATCTTATACTTAGAGAACCCCAAAGTCTCAACCACAAGACTCCTGGAAGTCATCAAAGAATACAGTAATGTCTCAGGATATAAAATCAATGGCCACAAGTCAGTAGCCTTATATACACCAGTAATACCAAATGATATGAAGTGATGGAGCAGCTAATATAGTTGCTTTAAATATTTCTACTGATGGTATCCATCACTAGAAGGCAGCTTACTGAAGGAAAGCTTATAGATTATTCATATATTTTTTGATTCAAAGAAATTGCATGCTATATTCTTATTTCATTATTTCAATTTTTTGCAAATCAATACTATTTTCTGTTATTACTTTAACTCTGGTATCTAATATTTATCTTGAAATCATACTGAATTTAATGAGATGCAGAAAGAAGAACATGGGCTCTGACCCCACATTTCATGCTTCATTTCATGGTATCTATAATAGTTAATGGTAGATAAGGAAGTAATTTAACTGAATATCATTGTAATAGCAATTCAGTCTACTGGGCATCCTACATTTATCTGAAAAGAAAAGAAAAGACACATTATAGTCCATTTAGGACAATCAGGATGACAGTGTCTCTTTGGGGAAATGGTGAGTACCAGTCATACAGAAAGGATTAGTGCTACGGTAGTCCTGGGAAAAACTAACTAATATTCTTGAACAATTTTCAGTTGTAAAGTGTACATTTTTATAAAGTGGATAATTATATGGCTATTATACATTTTCAGAGCCAAAGAACAGATAATCTACTTAATCCTAACAAAGATACATGAAAAAAAAAATCACTTGAGTGACAATGAGTTAGGTCTAAACCTGAATAATCCAAAGAAATAAATATCCATTTTCTTTTCAAAGATTTCCAGAAACTATGTTGTCTTGATTTGCTCTTTCATTGCTCAACATAGCTAATTCTATCTCGCCTGTACCAATTACATCAGACCTGTGAAGTTACCATCCTATATGTCCCTCATATTGAGGACAGAATATTCAAGTCACCCCGGTTTATCTTCTAGCACATCTAATCTTCCCCCCCACATTTTACCTACCCAAGTACAATTATGTGTTGCAGAAACACTGAAGATCCTAACGACTTTCAATTACTTTTGATTTTGATTCATCTGGGATTATTTTTTAGATTCAGGGTGAATCATAGAACCTAACTTCTGAGTGTGCATTCTGTTTTATTTTACTTCACTGTAGGAAGAGGTTAATAATTGAAATGGTCAGAATGTAAAGAAATTTCTAAAATGTACCTCTCAAGAACTTATACCCCTATTTGAAATGTGATTAAAATCACAATAGAAAAATACCAATTGTTATCTTTTCTTACTTTTTCTAGTGTATTTTTCTTTTTTAAAATTTGTTAATTGTTTTAAAATACATAAAGTATAAAATGGACTATTTTAACCATTTTTAAATTTCATCTTATTATACAACCATCACCACCATTCAGAATTTTCTAGAACCTTTTTTACCTTGGAAATCTGAAACTCTGTATCCACTAAACATCAACTCATCAAATCCCTCTCCCCACACCTCCCTTCATTCCACTTTCTGTCCTTTTAGTTTCATTGTGCTAGCTACCTCACTGTTCAGTGGAACCATACACAATCTGTTCCTCTGTGACTGGTTTATTTCACTTAGCATAATGTTGGCAAGATTCATCCATGCTGGTGTATATGCGATTCTGTAATTATATATTCTTTATGTGTATGGTCTAACACAACAGACGATAGTTACACATGGCTATTGAATACAAAAATGTGGCTAATATTACTTAACATTACATTTAGATTCAAATTGATGCATATAAATACTGGCTACAGTGTTACACAGCACAGATCTTTAAAATCTGCATCAGCTAATTTTCTGATGTATCCACTTTACTTTTTACTTCCATTGATGTGATATATTATGGTGTAGCTCATATATATTTTTCTTCAATTCAAATACTATCACTTTTTAAAATAAATTTCTTTTTTCATTTATCTTCCTCATTTTAAAATAATGCACCAATCATTTATGTCCTTATTTTAACAACTATAAATAAAATCTCTTGAATGGTATTAACTCTCTTTTCTTTTCTTTCTTTTTTTTTTTTTTGTAGAGACAGAGTCTCATTTTATCGCCCTCGGTAGAGTGCCATGGTGTCACACAGTTCACAGCAACCTCCAACTCCTGGGCTTAGATGATACTCTTGCCTCAGCCTCTCGAGTAGGTGGGACCACAGGCGCCCGCCACAACGCCCAACTATATTTTTTTGTTGTTGCAGTTTGGCCGGGGCTGGGTTTGAACCCGCCACCCTCGGTATATGGGGCCGGCCGCCTTACTGACTGAGCCACAGGCGCCACCCTCTCTTGTCTTTTCTTATAGCTTTCTTTGCTTGAATTTTTACATGGCATCCAACTTTGCACCAATAATAAATTCTTCTATGATTAGAACATAGGTTTCATTGTTTTGTGTTGCCAGAGACTATGTAATGCAAATTCGAAAGACCATGTTTATCTTCCCTTTCTTACACTGATTTTTATTTTATTTATCTGGAGTTTTCAGATAAGCATTTTCTGATACTATTTAAATTTCTAATTTTTTTCTAACGTCTTTAACTAATAAAATATGCTACAAAGTTTTTATTTCCAAGAACCCCCACAATAGCCTTTTCCATTTATAACATGAAGTTAATTGCTTTCTAAATCTGCCAAAGAGCGAGCACGTTGGCCCTTCCGTTCTCTGCTTTCCAGAATTTTTTATGTTGCTTTCTATATCCTCTGTTTCCACTGTTTTCCAGTCTTTTTTTTTTTTTTTTTTTCAATTTGGAGTAGTTTATTGGCAAGTAACTTTCCAGCAAGAAAGAGTATGCCACAGGGAAGATTTCTGAGGCACTTTTTTGTTTTGAAATGTTTTACTCACACGGTTTGTTGCAGAGTTGACTCAATACTGACTTCTGAGATGAAAAGAGCTTTCTCTTGTAACACTGGAGCCATGATTGATTGTAGTCATATCTCACTATTGATTTTGAAAAGCCAAGTGCCGCCTGCATATTTCTTTGTAGGTTACCTCTTTGTTATACCTGAAATCTTTTATTATTTTCTTTTTAATACTTGGCTTTTTCTGAATGACTGTAGACTTTATGTTAGAAATTAATCTTTATTTTTATATATGTTATATATGTATAATTTGTTAAGTTTTTGTTCTATTTATTTGGAATGAACTCAGTGAGAAACCCCACCTTTTCTCTTTAATCTATTTCACCTAAAATCAATTTTTCTAGGTCTTCCCTGGAATATCTAGAGATAAGATATAGAATCATTTGGAATGTCTTGTGCATATAGTAAATATTATTATATGATATCTATATTTCTGGAGAGTGCAACCCTTCTAAAATTCTACTTCCAATAGTGAAATAGCATTAAAAACATGTGAGACATAATTTCAGTATATAAATATGCATTTCAAGAGAAGTTAAATTGTTTCCAGTATTACCATATGGTTTTACTGACTTTCTAATTATATAATCCATTGCTCCCTTGTCTCTCTTTCTGTCTCTGCTGGTAGTACTCTTTGGAATGTGGTAATGTTTCATATTCAATAAAGAAATGTAGAAATTACAAGTATTTAAATTTTGAAAGACAGCAATAATGGAATTTGAAATTGGCAAACACACCATGCCCCAAGCACTATTTCTCTCACATATTGAGTTGAAAGTCTTATCAATTTACTCAGACGAGTTTATTGGATTTCTAAAAGGATTTATTCAGAATAATTGCCTTGTCTACTCAACAGTGCCTAGTATTTTCCTTCGCCTATGCTTCTCAGAGTAGCTAGCTCCTGCTAATACCAACTCTGGAAGTCGCAACCCACTGTTGATACTTATCATCGATTATAAAAAAGATGTGTACAATTATTAAACTTTTTATTGTAATTCCCTCCCTTTGAAACACAGGTGTATTGGGGGTGAGTAAGCCTTATGAGAAGCCTTGATCAGGAAAAGGCTTTGTACTTAGAGTAGCCTCATAGAAAATCCAGTTAGCTCATTTACTATATAAGAGGAAATTTATCCAAGGACCATGAACTAGCATTACTAAGTCCCAATTTTTATTTTTGCTTACTTCACTAAAATACGCTGCTACGAAGAAAGTATACTTATAAACCCTGTTCATAAGCTAAATGAGCAAAGGATCCAGAGAGATAAGGAAACTAAGACATTTTTCTTATATTAGAAAATTCATCAAATCTCAATTTAGAAAAAGGAAGGTCAGTAAAGTACATCTACATCATCATTTTCCCCAAGGTGTTATGTCAAATTTTTAAAATATTGAGTTTAAAGTTCTTCAGGTAATTCCAAACTTTTAATATAATATTTTTCTTCACCTATGGTAATTTATTCCTGTTATTTCTATCTCATCTCATCAGCAGCTCACAGCTGATTCAAAACTGAAAATGCATTTCTAGATATGTCTCTTTTGATTTTAGTATCTGTCAATAGAATTTTCATAAGGAAAAAAATCTGTTGAAAGGAGAAGCATGCATGACAATAATCTGAAAATGCAGCTAAATTTGAAGTTGCGCAAAACAAAATTGCATTGACAACTAATAATTGCACCTGAGGGTTCTAATCATTTATTTTCTCCAGGGGCCCAACTGTTCATGGGTTTAATATACTGAATATCATCTGACATTTCTTTAATTTTTATCTAAAAATTCCTCATAGAAGGCATAAAATTGTTTTTTTTTTAATCTAAGAAGTTACATCTTCTTCAAGCTCATAGTCTCAAGATTCTTTTGAAAGGATAGATTTTTTTTTAATGAAAAACCTAACTAGCACTTTAAAATGTGAACTGAATTTTAAAAATGTTTGGCCTACCAAGTTCTTTCCTGTTCACCCATATGTCACTAAAAATCATCATATTTCTATTCATTATATTGATTAGATTTCAAATAGAGCCTAAGTTTTCATCCTTTCACTATGTTGCCAGGATTTTTTATCAAGCACATAGTCCCCTGTGATTAATTAACTCAGAATTAGGTTTGGGTCTCCTTCCCGTGCATCTGAATGATGGAATTTCTTTCCTGTTGGAAGCTTCGGTTGGGAAACAAGAATAAGCTCAGAATAAAACTTCCAAATTAATGAAAACGTATGGCTTTTCTCAGGGGCAATAGCAAGATGTATACCCATGAAAACTTTCCTAATTATATTTCTATTTTTCTTTTTTTTAAATAATGAAATATTCAAATGAAATAATTATGGTTATTAATAAAATAATATACATATACAGTGTAAATGCAATTTTTTAATCTTATATAAGACATTATATGAATAAAACTCTATGAAATTAATTAAGCATTTCAGATACTTCATGGAAATAGATTCAATACTTAAAAATCCTCAATTAAGGTATGGAGTGATAGCAGATCCAGAAGGGTGATGTTTAAAATAGCATATAGTTAATTTGAACTATTTGTCAATAAAACAAACAAAACAAATGCATAGTGAAAAATCATAGAAATGCATAGAAAGAATCTGTGGGTTTGAGTTGTTGGTGATTAAAGATATAGAATGAAAACTTGGCAGACATTACTCTGCCTGTGAGAGCTTAATTGGTGATAGATGATTTAGTGATTTCATTAAATTGTATTTATTTGGGCATGGAAAGATGGCCACTTACTCACCTACCAAAAAAATAAGAATAGTATGAGAATACATTACAGGTAGTTATGTTGAACATTAGGAAAACTGGGGGAATCTGTATAATTAAAAATTGAGATAGTAAGATAGGTGGGGAATCTCCTCGGGTGATCCATTTTAGAAATGAATTGGTAAAGAAAGTCCTTGTCCCCAGTTTTTCAATTACTATTAGTAACAGAAGGAAGAGAAGCCTAATGATCTTAAAGGTCCATCAGGTTACTGTTTCCCTTTTTATCATTTTAGGTTTGAAAGAATAGGTAAAAATTTGAAAACAGATCTAAAAAAGACAATTGAAGGGTGAGTCCAGGAAATAGAGATAGAGTTTTAATAAGGATTCTCATGTCCCCTTATGTTCATTCCTAAAGGTTACTGTGAAAGAATTATTTACAAATCATTTCTCTTCTCTCTTGAAGCAGTTAACTTTGTCTACTAGCACAGACTGATTTGTTTTCTAGCTTCTTCCACTATGTCAGAAATTTCTTCTATTCCTTCCTTCATTCCTTCATTTCTTAAACATGTTTCAATGCTCAGTTTCCATCCTAATAAGAAAATGAGCCAAGAATTTCCATCTGTTCAATCAGGTGTTTGGCTGTATATTTTCCACTGTGCTGGCATTCTGACTAGCGTCTTCTACTCTCTCAAAATCTAGACCAATATCTACTACGTTGATACTTTGTCCATAGGCAGATAATGATCTCTGCTAGTGTCTGCAGAGAACTTCTTTTTTTTTAAATACATGTATTTTATTATTCTTCATTACATTATTCCCCCTTCCCCAGTGGTAAGACAGAATTTATTTACAGAAAAGAATACAGAAAACACTAAAGCTCCTGGTAGAGGGACCATTTTTCTTTCTCTGGAATATTATTAGTGGTCAAAATGATTAAGAATGATGCAAATAATTCTGCCACTGTCCAAGGCACTCAAAAATATTGTTTTCACCTTAAAAATAAGTAAACAGGAAATGACATGTTTCTCCAGGTATTTTAGAAGATGTGATTTTATTATCTATTTAGTCATTGCCACTTTTATTCTAGAGTCAAGGACAGAGAACTTGATAATAGTTGACTGGTGATAACATTCCAAATCTTCTCTTCCAGCTATTTTGAAATAGACCATATATTCTTGTTAACTATATATACCCTATTTTGGTATCAAACACTAAAACTTAGTACTTTTATCTAAATGTATATTTGTACCTAGTAAATAATTTTTTTTTTTTGAGACAGAATCTCAGTTTGTCACCCTTGGTGGAGTGTCATGGACTCATAGCTCATAGCAACCTCCAACTCCTGGGCTTAAGCAAATCTCTTGTCTTAGCCTCCCAAGTAGCTGGGACAACAGGAGCCCACCACAATGCCTGCCTTTTTTTTTTTTTTTAGAGACCATGTTTCACTTTGGCTCAGGCTGGTCTTGAATTTGTGAGCTTAGGCAATCCACCCACCTTGGTCTCCCAAGTGCTGGGAATATACTCTATTTTTTCTTCTGATGGAATAAATAATTTCTCTTATCCCCTGCTTATCTATCTTTCCAGCTTCTGCAAATTACCATTCTACTCATTACACTGATGTATTGCAATCATTACACATTACATGCGTGTATCAAAGAATCATGAACCCCATAACTATGGAGAACTATTATATATGGATTAAAAAATGGTACTATTACAAACAGTTAATTGATAACAAGTACAACTATCTCCAGGGAATCATCTAAAAATGTAAATTTTCAATGGAATCTTTGAAAACAAAGTCATTGATTTCTATGCATGTGCAAAAGCGTGAATATAAGTGTTTAGTTTGTATTTGTTTATATGCTATCAGGCAACAAAGACCTCTACCTCCACCTAGTTACTCATTGCCACCCAACATGTTTTTACATGCTCTTCTTGATATAGGGTTCTCCCATTCAGGGCTGCACAGGGACCTTAGTTTTTTAGGTCTGGGAATATAGACTTTTCTAAGTCTGGGAAAATAGACCCTTTTTCTCCAAAACTGCATTCTGCATATAAGCAAGATAGGAGAAAAGCAGTTTTGCCAGTATTTTATGTAAGCCCTATCTTTTCTGAGGTGGACTCCCCGCCACTTTGCCTAGAGCTAGAGGAATTGCATTCATTTGTTAATATATTCATCAACACTGAGAAGATGTCTCCTGTCTGCTAAGTCTTGGCCAGATGTAATTCTCAAGACCTCCCTATTTACAAAACAGTATATAACCCCTTAGACAAAAGACTCCTGTGGGACTTCCCACTTGGGTCTCCCTCCTCTGCCAGAGATTCTGGTGCCTTTCATTCCTTCTGCATTCCTTTTTATTTAATAAATGCTATCTTATCACTGGTCTGTGTGTTCATTCTTTGAATTTCTGAGACCAAGGGCCTACTACAGAAAAATCTTTGTCAACATTTTGACTGGCATGAGTAAGCCACTGGATGGAGGTAAGTCATGTCACTTATGTCTTCATTGGCAGCAAAATGATTGAAAAACAGCCTTCAAATGGATGAATAGGTTTTAAGTGTGATAAAACAGCATAAAGGTGGAGCACAACCCCAAAATATATTGAGGCATCATCACATTAATTATGGAACTATCAAGAGTTCAAGTAATAGGGAAGGTACAGAGCCAATCAAGAGGTGAAATCTGAGAAATCTGTTTTTCACATGAGAGAGCATGTGAATTAATGGGGATTCTTAATACTCCTGGACTTTTGCCTACCAATTATGGTGCCCCACACACAAAAAAAATTACTTAAGCAGGGTGGCGCCTGTGGCTCAAAGGAGTAGGGCGCTGGCCCCATATGCCAGAGGTGGTGGGTTCAAACCCAGTCCTGGCAAAAACAGAAAAAAAAGAAAAAATTGCTTAAGCAGAATGACTTTATAGGCACAAGGTGCCTTTGTAATAGAGATTTCCATTAAGACAAAAAAAAAAAAAAGGATGATTGAATGACCTTTTCATCATTTATCCATGCCTTCTTCACTGACCAGCTGAAGCTCCAAAAGTTAAGCTCTCTGATATCTGCCAGAAATGAATAAAGCTAGTCTTTCAACTATAAAGTACCAAAATAAATTGGCATTTTCAAGTTTTGTTTTATTTTGTTTGTTTTCTTCCTAGAACAAGAACAGACACACAACTCAAAATATCCCTGGACCCAACCACATAACTATTTATCTAATATAGAGGGTGCCCCAAAATATATACACATTTTAAGAAAGGAAAAAAAAACCTGTATTAAAACTCTAATACTCACTATATACTGGTAACTGAATACAAGTTATTCTGAGCACCTCTTGTAATTGCAGAAGTCAAATGTGACTAGAGTATTACAAATTTAATACAATTCCTTTATTTCTTCCAATTTAATACAATTCCTTTATTTCTTCCAATTTAATACAATTCCTTTTTCCTTCCTTCCTTCCTTCCTTCCTTCCTTCCTTCCTTCCTTCCTTCCTTCCTTCCTTCCTTCCTTCCTTCCTTCTTTCCCTTCTTTCTTTCTTTCTTTGCTAGACACAGTCTCACTCTGTTGCCCTGAGTAGAGTGCCATGGCATCATCATAGCTCATAGCAACCTCAAATTCTTGGGTTCTGGTGATCCTCCTACCTCAGTTTTTCTATTTTCAGTAGAGATAGAGCAGTGTCTCACTCTTCCTCAGGCTGGTCTTGAACTCCTTAGTTCAAGCAATCTGCCCACCTTGGCTTTTCAGAGTGCTTGAATTATGGGTGTGAGCCACAACGCCTGACCCAGTTTTTTCCTTTCTTAAATTGCATTTTTGTAACCCACTCTACTTTCTCTTCATGTAAACATACCAACTCAAAACTATGTGTACCTCAAACAAATAAGTAAAAACAAATGCTCATGCACACTATCAATAAAATGAAAGCCAATTAAAAATTCTGCATCATTTAGCTTTTTGTATGGTGGAGTGTTCCAAGGTGAAGGTTTTATATGTTGAGGTGCTATGTAAATAACAATAGGATATTGTTGGTCTCCTAAGACACTGATCATGTGAGATTGATATATTAACTGAGTGTATGCATTCTTGCTCTTTACCATCACTGATATTTCAGTCTCCTATACTAGACAAAGTAAAAAGGCACTTTACATTTCTGTTTTCTAGTGTTTTTAGGATGTAAATTTATGTGAGCCCAGAGACATAGGCATAAATGTGGGGAAGAATGTGATTTAAATAGCTCCCAGTAATACCACAATTTAAAAAAGAAAGGTAAATTGAAAATCAAAAGTAAATTAAAAATGAATAGAGAACTTTGGAAATGCTACACAATGAAATTTTAAATGATGTTTTAGAGAGTAATTCTTTATATAGTTTTGTTTTTCTGACCTTTTAACTAAAACTTACATGCTATTTAAAATATAAGTATTATTTTAAAGTCATATATCTTCTTTGAAATTTTGAATTCATTTCATAATAGGTTTCATTCAGTTATATGAATGGAACACGATACTGCACTGAGCCATTCTTTCAGAGATAGCTGTTAAATATTTAACAGCATACGAAATCTGCCATTACAGTAGGATTCTCACCACAAGATTAGCCTGAGGTGATAACATAATATACCTGAACATAACTCTTCGATAATGAAATTATTTGTATTCTGATAGACAATCACCCTACTTGTTTAAATTCGCATGGTAAGAGCTATTAAGCTATTGTTGTTTGCCTTTACTTTCTTTTTCAAAGCTAAATTTTTTGAATTTTTCAGAACCACTATTTCAACATGCTTGGTTCTCTTTTTTTTGATGCATATTGCTTTTATTTAGTACTTAACACCAATGTAGTCACATTTCAGAAAACTATTTACATGTTTCTTTATTTATAATTATTTTTTATCCACTTTGTGGCTGGTCGGTGTGGCAGTTATCAAGAACACACTCTTATGGAGAAGAGTCTCTAGGGACCTACGATTACCCAACTCAACGCCAAAGGGCAGGAAAAATTTTAAAAATTTTATTGACTTTATTTTCTTCATAATAACTACGGATATCAGAAATGTTCATGCCTACTCAACTCAGTTATTCTTATACAAATATTGTGTAAACCACTTCCACATCTTCAGGATGCTGTCATTCTTTCCGACAAATACAAATTGTATGATGTGGGAGGGGAAGGAGTGAGGTTATATGGATAAAATGTTATCAGCAAAAGGAAAATAAAGGAACTGTGAAACTCTAGTTTTTGTTCTGAGAACCATCTCCCAAAGACTTCTGGAAAATTCTAGGCATTCTTTCATCATTTGACATTCATTCATGACTCTTTAATAACCTAGGGTTTATTATACTTCTTATATAATGTGTGCTTTCTCCTTGACCAGTATCACTAGTCTAGTGTTAACTAAGGATTTCATATGTTAAAAACACCACTTCGGAAATTGAGAAAACAGAGGTTTTTGTAAGTAACTTGTTTCTTTTGATAAGGAAATGTAAGCTGAAGAGTAAATATTACCTAATTCTGTATCATGTATGATTCCTAATCTTATTGAAGAAACTTAAATATTTTCCCTAAATCCAATAAAGCTATTATAAATGTCTTCTCTCTTGTATTTGACTCCTCTTATAAAACTGTACTTCTCTGCCTTATAAACAAAAGTTCATCTGCTATAAATTTACCAATTCCCCATATAACTCAGAATACTCAATATTTTAGGGGAAGAGGAAAATAATAGGACAAAAATGAAGGGGGAGCATCATGTTGGCATTTTATCATTTACCTACTTCCCCCCAAATTCATTATTCTCCTTCTCTTTCTGTCATTGTGGAAAGAGGACCAAGCCCTATGGAATATTATTTCATTCAGATTTTCCTTAAAGTCAGCTTCAGGGTGGGTTTAGCCAGTAGGAATTGTAAGCAAAGATCTGAGGGTGGGAGGGGAGAGAATTTGAGATAATTTTTACATGCTCCCTTCCTCTTCTGATGAGTCATCATCCCTAGGACTATAATGGCTGCCAGGAGGCCCTATTATCAAAGTATCACATAGCTTCAGTAACCACATGTCTGTTTAGTTCTACACCCCCAGGCATGGTAAACCCCCCCCACCTTGAATTTCTGGATCCTGATGGATTTGTGATGTTCAAACTCCTTAAAGAAGCATAGTCTTCACTATTTTTAAAGGTTGATTTTTTGGATTATGTCCATTTGTTTAATAAACTTCCATTGTGTTGCTTTTTTAGTTTCCAGTGTTACTATGAATTGTCCTCGCTGCAGGGGCTTTTGTGAGTAGTACAGGGGAGTTTTTTGGAAGTGGTATTGGGAAATGTTGATCAGCTACTAATTTAAAACTTAAATATTAACTTTGAAGAGATTATATTTAATATTGTGATAAGAGGTCAAATTTAGTGTCAGTGTATGTAACCTAGTCCCTTTCAGTTCTCTGCTTAAAGTATTTAAATGGCCTGGCTTGCTAGGCCGTTTTGATAATATGGTAACATTTAGTTTTTTTCTTTATGGAAAAAATATCCCACAATTGTAAAAGTTGTGTAGTAAACTAATGGCTTTTTTATAGACCACTGTTTTCACTTGAAAGAATGGCTAAAAGAAAAACTATCATTATTCCACTCTGAGTACTGGCAAATATATTCTCAAAAATGACCTAAGTAAGCTTACCACATCAAGGGAAAGAATTGGGACTATTTGTTGCCAATGATAAATATGAGCTTGCAAGCAAAAAATAAAATTTTGGACAACTTGTATCCATCATAAGCTTTACACTTTCTTAATAATAAAAGCCTTTTTAATAAGAGTGATGTTCATATTAATGACTCATTTTTTGAGGCTGTGTAGTAAATTGAGTCATTCATTTGAAAGACCTGACAATAATATTTGAACCTACATTTTTTCAAATAAACAATGCACAATGTTAGGACAGAATGCGTGAGTTAATGTTCATTCAAGGGGCAAGACAGATAAAGGTACAGAAGAAACTGTTCAAGAGTTTACTTACATAGCTTAGATTTTGCATTAAAATAAATCTTAATGAAACTACTTCATAATGTATAAAATCTTGATGTATTATCAAAAAATATCCCACAATAATTTGAAAGTTTGTTAAAATACTCTTCCTTTTCCCAACTAAAAATCTGTATGAGGTCAAATTCTTTTCACATACTTCAACTAAAAAACATTAAACAAATTAAATGCAGATGCATATATGAATATGCAGCTGTTTTCTATTAAGCAGGATATTTCAAATGACTTTTTTAGTGTCACTCATTTTACTGTTTTATACTTTAAAAAATACATATTTTTAAAATAAAATTCACAGTATTTATTACATATACTGTATTTAAACATATACTATATTTATTATTGTTATTTTAAAATTAACTATTTGTATGTTTTATTTTAATGTCTAATACCATAATAAATATAGCCATAAAATAAGAGTTGAGATTGCCATTTATTTTTTAAGTTGCAAAAATAGTCTTGGTGCTAACACATCTGAGAAATAAAATTTGCAAAATTTCATCCATATCTATGTGCCCAGCCTCATTTCCTCCCTTTATCTCCCCTTTACCTTCTAAAATTTCAAATATCAGCTTTTCTGTTGCCTGAACAAACTAGATTTCCCTCTATTTCATTCTTTTCCCTCTAACTGAAATTTCCAGCAGAATATGCCAAGATTAACACTCCTGATGGTTGATTTCTAAGGTTCATTTGTTATGTCAAAATTGTTATACGGACATATGGACATGTATTTGGAATCTATAAAAGTGTTGGGAGCCCAGATATTTACTTTTCTTATTTCTTCTCCATCAAAATTTGTGGACTTGGGATAGAGGATGGTACTGGAAGTGAATAATTGGCTTAATTTAGAAATGTCAAAAGTAATTTGATTTATGTATAGCAGACCAGAACTCTCCAGTGGGATAGAAGCATGGTACAGCATATATTTTGTGAATGCTTGTGGAAATTAAAATTAGTAGAGTTAAACTGCTGAGTACTCAATCTGGGAGACCGCAAATGGCTTTTAAAGCAGGGAAAAATCCAGGTAAAACATAAAACTTTATGATAATAAACAAATCATATAGAGCAGCGGTTCTCAACCTGTGGGTCGTGACCCCTTTGGACTATATTAAAGGTTCGCAGCAATAGGAAGATTGAGATCCACTGATATAGAGGTATCCGACAATCCTCAGGAGTAAAATAGCTGAAAATAGATCCAGAAACCAAGTTCCAGTCCTAAGATATCCATGCATCCTTGCACAGAGTAGCACATGAACCAGAATATTTTTTAAAACTTGTCAAAAGTGTTTCTGTGGATATTCCCACAACTAATGGAAATTATGTCTATGGCAATGATAATATGTGCCTTATTAAAGACAGGGGAGAAAAATGGAAAATATTAACAGTAAAACAAGAAATAATTCTTCTGGACAAGGGGTGGTGGCTCATGTCTATAATCCTACCACTCTGGAGGCTAAGGCAGGTGCATTGCTTGAGCTCAGGGGTTCAAGACCAGCCTGAGGAACAGTGAGCCCCCATCTCTACTAAAAATAGAAAATTTAGCCCATCATTGTGGCAGGCACCTGTAGTCCCAGCTATTGGGGAGGCTGAAGCAAGAGGATCACTTGAGTCTAGGAGTTTGAGGTTGCTGTGAGCTATGATGCTACAGCACTCTTACCTGAGAAAACAAAGTGAGATTCTAAAAAATAAAAGAAAAAAAAAGAAAAGAAAGGAAATAATTCATCTATACAGAAATTCACAAGACTGACAGAGGAAAGTGATAAAACATTTAAAGATTAGAATAAAACAGAAGGTACATTTATATTTTATTTTGCTGGAGAATATAAAATACTGGAAAATGTTTAAGAAGGATAATGAAACTAAGAGAAACTTAACAGGGCCATGACATTTAATATTAATAACTTTGAAACCATAATTGTTGATTCAACTATATGTTTATAAAAACAAATGGGACAGTATCTGTATTATCTGCAACTTAATGCAATTATAAATGTCAGGCTGATGTTGTTCCCTTAGTTTTTCTCCTGTTCTCAACTGAAAGATGCTTTTATGATAGCTGGCGCAGTCCTTTCTTTTTCTTTTTCTTTATCCTTTTTCTCTTGTTTTTCTCAGTCTTTTCCATAGTTCACTGCTACATAAAGGGCATTGCATGTACTTAAAAAAAAATCAAGGATCACAACAGCTAGATACAATGCATACTTTACAATATATTAGATTAGCTTAAGCCAACATTCATAATTTAACTTATGCCAAAGAACATGTGAAAATAAATAAAATGTAAAGATAGAAAAAAAGTGTATCTAATTTTCCCATCAACTAAAGAATAATGAAAACTAATACATTTACTTTTGCATTTTTAATTTTTAAAAAATTTTCTAAGCTATTTTTTATATTTAAAGCTATATTTTATATTTTGTTTATATGATAATGTAGACTTAAGGAAGAGTTTCAACATAGGACAGAAAATTTCTGTATATATTTCACCCAGATTCTCCTAAAGTTAATATTTTACATAACCATGGCACAATGACCCAAACTATGAATTATTGTCATGATGCTACTAACTACACCACAAATGTTATTTGGAGGTCATCATTTTTGATTAATGTTCTATTTTGGTTTCAAGATTCTATCTAGTATGTAATATGTTTCATTGTTACTTTTTCTTAATCTCCTATAGTTCCTGTGTCTTTTCTTGTTGTTCATAACTTTGATATGTTTGAAGAGTATTGGTCAAGCATTTTGATAAATGGCCTTCAATTTGGTTTTATCTGATGTTTAGTGATAATTAGATTGAGACTATACATTATTGAAAGGAATATTGCATGTATTTAAATGCAATTTAATATAATTGAAAATACTCTACTGAAACAAAATTAAAAACTTCATTTTCTCAAGAATTTATTAATACATTACATGTCTCCCCCCCTAAAGGGCACATGTTATGGGCATTATTTCCTCATCTGATGTATTCACAGAGAAGTAATAGATTATATATACACATTTGAAATAAATAAGTACAACAGGCTCGGCGCCTGTGGCTCAATGGGCTAAGGCACCAGCCACGTACACCTGAGCTGGCAGGTTCGAATACAGCCCCAGGGCCCACCAAACAACAATGACGGCTGCAACCAAAAAATGGCCGAGCGTTGTGGTGGGCACCTGTAGACCCAGCTACTTGGGAGGCAGAGGCAAGAGACTCGCTTGAGCCCAGGAATTGGAGGTTGCTGTGAGCTGTGATGCCACAGCACTCTATCCAGGGTGACAGCTTGAGGCTCTGTCTCAAGAAGAAGGAAAAAAAAAAAAAAACCAGTGTAGTTTGGCACAAA
>CAUYON010179558.1:0-15570 GCA_963573935.1 Arctocebus calabarensis
CTTGTTTGTATGGAGGTATAGAGTATACTGCGAGCTGTTCTCTTGGGGGAGGGGACTCCCGTCCACTTGGTGATGTGCTCTGTACCTTTTATTTGTATCCTTGGGGACATAGGTCGCTCCAGCAGGGTTGATGTGCGTTCCTCGACCTTGTCTCTTGGCTCAGCTCCAAATTGTTGGCTTTCTCACTAAATTTCTGTCCTTTAACTCTCCCTCTGGACAGGAGCGTCTGCAGAAAGCTGGCTACAGATCGCCATCTTGGCTCCTCCCCCTCAAGATTTCTGTTTTCTATAACCGCCCCTACTCCATTCTTTTCTTTTTTGCCTTTAGTCAATGTTCCTTGAAATCAAAAGACTTTATTATAAAATTATGCAAATATTTTATGAGAAAAGAAAACATATGTTATGACTTGAACTATGAAGATTAACAACAGTCTAAAATTTTTCTATTAAGCAAAGAATAGAAAATAAATTACCTATCTAGTACCAAATACTGGTAACCTAAGTTGAGTGAAAGAGCATTATTTAGTGTGGTATCTATATCCTCTTCTCTCTGTGTCAAAGCCCTCTATTCTTTAATTCTCAGTTTTCTTGTCATGAAGTTGGAAATAAGAACTTTGAGAAAATGAGCAATATGATGCTTTTTTCAGGGTAGAATTATTTTGCTACACTATTTGTATGGGAAAAATACTAGAACTTATATTTATTTATAGTACACATTTGTACTAATTTGGGGAGAAACCAGGGTAAAAAATAAAAAGAAAATTTATCAGAGACATCATTGACCACACAATGCAGGAGGAAAAGACTTTGAAGTTTACATTCCAGCAATTTAAAAAGCCTCCTAGTTGGAAAATCACATGTCATCCAAAATTGTTATAACATTTTATTTAAAATACCAAATTGTTGATTTTTGGCTGAAGATGCCATTTTCCAATAATTCACCAAAATGACCAACACAAAGGGAGAGAGGAGAGGCACCCGATACACAATCTCTAGGCCTTTGAAAAAACATGTATGTAGTTGTTCCTTTGGCCATGTACATGCAAATCTACAAGAAAGGTGATATTGTAGACTTCAAGGGAATGGGTACTGTTCAAAAAGGCATGCCACACCGGTGTTACCATGGCAAAACTGGCAGAGTCTACAATGTTACCCAGCATGCTGTTGGCATGGTTATGAACAAACAAGGGCAAGATTCTTGCCAAGAGTATTAATGTTCATATTGAGCATAGTAAGCACTTTAAAAGCCAAGATAGCTTCCTAAAACGCATGAAGGGAAATGATCAGAAAAAGAAGAAAACCAAAAAGAAAGGTACCTGCGTTCAACTGAAGTGCCATCCTGCTCTACCCAAAGAAGCACACTTTGTGAAAATTAATTGAAAGGAGCCTAAGCTGCTGGAGCCTATTCCCTATGAATTCATGGCATAATGGGCATACAAGAAAGCCAGTCGAATGGGGGCATCAGGTGGTAGAACCTATTCTTTATGAGTTCGTGGCATAATAGGCAAGCATGCTTTGTCACATTCAATGGAAAAGCCCCTGATCTGCTGGAACCTTTGTCTAGGAATTCATGGCATAATAGGTGTAAAAAATAAAAGGCTACTTAAAAAAATAAAAAGAAAAGAAAATACCAAGTTTTCAACAACAAAAAATTAGGAACTGTGCCAAAATAAAAATACTAAAAACAGAAACCAGGAAATTGTGACTGACTAAAAATTCAGGAAAATAAGCAGCCAGTAGATACTCAGAGTAGGCACCAGCTAATTCAAAATAGCTACCAGATATGCAGTATAACCTCCATAGTTGATCATCTCCCTACATCGACCACCTCTTTAAATTAACCTAATTTTCATAAACTGGACACGTACAACAGGTACATATTAGGCCTTGTCCTTATATTGGACACGTACAACAGGTACAAGTAGGCCTTGTCCTTATGTTGAACAGTTTGTTACAGTCTTTTGACCCAAGGTGGTCCACTTGCAGAAGTTGTATGTTTAAAAGCTTAAAGGAAAAATGACTCATTCAATAGGGATGCTCAATAGAAAAATATAAACTATGGGAAAAAAAAACAAAAGAAAAATTTTAGACTTAAAAAGCATAATAATCATGATGAATTCACTACATAGATTCCACATTAGATTTGTGATAGCAGAACAGGAATCAGTGAACTTGAAGATAGACCAGTATAATAGAAAGAAACAAAAAGATTAAAGAAAAATGAACAAAGCTGCTGGGACTTACGTAAGCTGGGACTCCTAGAAGGAAAGGAGGGTTAGAAGGGTATAGGAAAATATTCTTCCTCAGGAATGGAAGAAAAAGTATCCTGTGTGTTCAGCTCTACTATGAAATCAATATATAATCATCCACACTTCCATATGAAATCTATAACCCAACTACAGCCCCAGATGAGGGGGGAAGTGGAGGGGGAGGGGAGGGAAGTGAGGAGGATAGGGGGAGGGAGGGTAATTGGTTGGACACCTATTGCATTTTACTCTTAAGTGTAGAGCATAAATGTTTTAACACAATAAGAAAATGCGATGAAAGCTATGTTAACCAGTTTATTGTAAGTATTTCAAATTGTATATAAAACCAGCACATTGTACCCCATAATGCATTAATGTATACAGCTATGATTTAATAATAATAATAAAATTTTTTAAAAAGAAAAAAAATTTGAAGAAACAATGCCCTAAAACTTCCCAAATCTGATAAAATTTACAAATCAAAGAAACTCAGCAAACCACAAGTAGAATAAATATAAAAAGATCCACAACTAAATACATCTTAGATTGCTAAAAGACAAAGACAACAAGGAAATTTTGAGGCAGCAAGATAATAACATTTACACAAAGGAACCACAGTTAAATTAACAGCTGGCTTCTCATTAGAAACAAAAGATACAACAGGGCAGTAGAAGACATAGTCAAAGTGTTGGAGAAAAAACTATCTATAAAGAACAAAACTGTTTTTCAGAAATGAAGATGACAGATCATAAATAGACCTATGTTGAAGTGTGCTAATTACTAACAGAGCCCATACACAGCCTGCAGCCTTGAGTAAAGCCCAAAGCAAAAGAAAGCTGTTGGACAGATGCAGGGCACCTGGCAAGGCAACACTCTCCATTTGGAAAGCAGTCCTTTACTCGGTGCCAGCACTGGGACATCAAATGATCACCACGCTATGCTGCTGTTATAAAACGCTAGATTCAAAGTTCTCCAAAAATAAAGCCTCGGAAAATGTGACATCATTATTTTCTTAACTCCAGAACTCTTTGTCTGTTTCGGAGGGCTAGAAATAAATACATTAGAGAAGTAGGGGAGAGAAAATAAATCACATATTTCTTCTACACTGTCCTCCAACAATGGTATCTGGTTCTTTACATTCCTTGGCCACTATCTTTTTTTTTTTCACACAACAGGTCATCTAACTTTGTCATCACAGAACTGCCACACAGCTAGTTGCATAGAGCTTCTGTGCATTTCTGGGGTTGGATCAGGAGAGCAAGTTAATACCATTTGCTAGTGCATCATCTTGTCAGGAACCAGAAAAACTGCCACGTTTTCCTATAATGTAGTAAATTTTTATTTTTATTTATTTATTTATTTATTTTTTGAGACAGAGTCTCAAGCTGTCACCCTGGGTAGAGTGTCATGGCATTACAGCTCTTAGCAACCTCCAATTCCTGGGCTCAAGAGAGTCTCCTGCCTCTGCCTCCCAAGTAGCTGGGACTACAGGTGCCTGACACAATGCCCGGCTATTTTTATTTGGGTTGCAGCCATCATTGTTGGTTGGTGGGCCCAGGCTGGATTTGAACCCACCAGCTCAGGTTTACATGGCTGGCGCATTAGCCCACTGAGCCACAGGTGCTGAGCTATAAATTTTTAAAATTAAAAAAAAAATGAAGATGACAATAAATGCAGAAAAAGCAACTGACAAGATCCAACCTCCATTCATGAAAAATATATTCAACAAACTAGCAATAGAAGGGAACTTCCTCAATGTGATATAGTGAATCTCTGAAAAAACCTATAACAAAGAACATATTTATGGTGAAAGACTTCATGCTATAAAGCCTATGGCCATACCACCTGGAACACACCTGATCTTAACTGAGCTCAGAAGCTAAGCAGGGATAGACCTGGCTAGTACTTGGATGGGAAAATACATAGCAAAAAAAAATGTCAACATATAAACATCAATTGTATTTTTATGTGTTAGCTACTGACAATCTCGAAATGAACTGAAAAGAAATTCTACTCATAATAACGTGAAAAAGAAAATATTTAGGAATAAATTTTAGGGGGAAAGTATAAGACCTCTCATCTGTATGTTCAATGTGATCCCTATCAAAATCCCAGCATTTTAATAAAAACTGATAAGCCAATTTCAAAATGAAAATATACAGGACAGGCTCGGCGCCTGTGGCTCAACGGGCTAAGGCACCAGCCACGTGCACCTGAGCTGGCGGGTTCGAATCCAGCCCGGGCTTGCCAAACAACAATGACGGCTGCAACCAAAAAATGGCCGGGTGTCGTGGCGGGCGCCTATAGTCCCAGCTACCTGGGAGGCAGAAGCAAGAGACTCACTTGAGCCCAGGAATTGGAGGTTGCTGTGAGCTGTGATGCCATGGCACTCTCTCCAGGGTGACAGCTTGAGTCTCTGTCTCAAAAAAAAAAAAAAGAAAGAAAGAAAATATGCAAGACAGTCTATGGCCATACCACCTGAACGCATCTGATCTCATCTGGTCTCAGAAGCAAAGCAGGGTCTGTCCTGATTAGCACTTGTTTGGGGTGCAGGGACAGAAATACATAAGACCAAGACTACCAAAAACAATGTTGTAAAGTGAGCAACAAAGGAAGAGTAATAACAATACTAATTTCAAAACTTAATATAAAGCTACAGTAATAGAACATAGTGTTGTTACGATGGTAGCCACTTAGGTTAATGAAATAGAAGTTATAATTCTTACTTTTATGGTCAATTGACTTTCATCCAAGATAATACAGTCAATGGTGAAGGGAGTGTCTTTTCAAGAAATACTGTTGGGATAATTGGATTTCCATATGCAAAATAATGAACTTAATTTGGACCACTAGATTGCCTTAGGAGGAGTAAAAACTCTCACCTCACACCATATAGAAGAAAATTAATTCAATATGTATCACAGACCAACATGTAAGAACTAAAATTCTAAGACTTCTGAAAACAATAGAAAAATCTCCGTGACCTTGTTTTGGTCAAAGATTTCTTAGATACGACACCAAAATTATGATGCATAGAAGAAGAAATTGAAGGATTTTATCAAAATGATAAGTTTTGCCCTTCAAAAACTACCAGTGAGATAATAAAAAGACAATTCACACTGGAAAAAATTTTCTAGGTTCTATCTGATAAGGCACTTCTGAATGTCAAAAATAAGAAGCAACTCAATTAAAAATAGGTAAATGCTTTAATAGACATTTCACCAAAAAAGTATACAAATGATTAACAAGCACTTGAAAATAAGCCCAACATCACTGATCATTAGAGAAATGCAAATTACAGCCACAATATGATACCACTGCACTGTCACTAGAGTGGGTGTGGTAAGAGATTGATGATACTAAGTGATGACAAAGATGTGAAAAAAACTGAAACCCTCATAAATCACTTGATTGGAATGTATAGTAATATACTCACTTTGGAAAAACTTTTGTGAATGTATTTCATTTTATTTATATATACATTTATATACATATATAAATATATGTTTATATTTATATATACCCTATTCCCTGGGTAGAGTGCTGTGGCATCTACCCTATTTCCCTGGGTAGAGTGCTGTGGCATCATCATAGCTCACAGCAACCTCAATTTCTTGAGCTCAGGTGATTCTCTTGTCTTAGCCTGCCCACTAGCTGAGACTACAGGCACCCTTTACGATGCCTGGCTAGTTTTTCTATTTTTAGTGGAGACAGGGTCTCACTCTTGCTTAGGCTGGTCTTAAACTCCTGAGCTCAAACAATCTTCCTTCCTTGGCTTCCCAGAGTGCTTGGATTACAGGTGTGAGTTACTGTCCCCAGCCAATTAAAAAAATAATTATATATATATACACGCAGGCACATGTTTATAGTTGCTATAGACAGGTGTAGTAGTATGTGCCTGTAGTTCCAGTTACTTGAGAGGCTAAAATGGGAGTATCTCTTAAGTTCTGGTTTATAGTGCACTATGGCAATTAGGTGTCCACAATAAGTTTGGCGTCACTGGGGTGACCTCGAGGGAGGAAGGGACCATGAGATTGCCTTAGGAGGAGTGAACTAGCCCATGTCTGAAATGGAACAGATCAAAACTCTTGTGTTGACTATTAGTGGGTTCACACCTATGCATAGCCACCATACTTTCCAACATGGGCAACATAGTGAGACCCTGTCTCTAAAAACAAACAAACAAAAAGAGTAAAATCAATAGTCATATATATAAACATACACTTATACCATATAACCCAGCAATTCTATTTCAAGAGACATAATAATGTATGTCCAGACAAAGACTTTTAGAATGACTAATAGCAGTATTGTTAATCATAGCACATAACTGCAAATAATCTGAATGGAAAAACAACATGGCACAATCAAATACTATTCAGCTATAAAAAATAATGAACTGCTGATATATAGTACACTATAGATAAACCTATAAAACATTATACTAAGAGAAACAAAAGGCCTCATGTTGTGTGATACCATTTATACGAAATATCTAAAAAGGGAAAAAGACACAGGGGCCAGGCGTGGTGGCTCACACCTGTAAATCTAGCCCTCTGAGAGGCTGAGGCAGGTGGATTGCCTGTATTCAGGAGTTTGGGACCAGGCTGAGCCAGAGCAAGCCCCCATCTCTAAAAATTAGTCTGGTATTATGGCTGGTACCTGTAGAACCAGCTACTTGGGAGGTTGAGGCAAAAGAATCACTTGAGCCCAACAGTTTGAGCTTGCTGTGAGCCATGACACCATGGCACTCTACCAAGGATGACAATAAATAAATAAATAGGGAAAAAATATAGAGATAGAAAATAGACCGTTGATTGCCTTAGACTGGGATGGGAGGATTTAATGCAAGTGGTTATTGTTAAATGTTTTCTGGTGATGTAAATGTCCTAAAACTAGATGGTGGTGGTTGCACAACTCTATACACTTATTAAAAATAATACAGTTTTGTATTTTTATAGAATGTAAATTATACATTGTGTATAATTTAGTAAAGCTATTATAAATAAAAACCTTTTTTAAAAAATGACATAGGCACATCTCAAAACTATTTATTTATTTATTTATGTTTTGCAGTTTTGAGCCGGGCTGGGTTTGAACCCACCACCTCTGGCATATGGGGCTGGTGCCCTACTCCTTTGAGCCACAGGCACCACCCTCAAAACTCTTATATACACTTAGTAAATTTGGAAACAATTTTCTAACATTAGTAAAAATCTTCCAAATGGCATTGCAGTGAATTTAAACCCCTTTATTAAATATTAAAAAAGACTTTGGGAGGAAAACTGATTGACATCAGGGTAGCCAGAAATTTGCTATAGAAAAAGAGTAAGCTATAACCTTTACATAATTGATGGATCGAATTGAATTTGTATCATGATTGATTATATGAAACCAATTTTGTACTTCTTCCATGTCTTTCCTGGTATCTATTTTAGCTATTATATTCATTAAAGTCAAGTGTGGGAATAAACTGACCTCAGACTTTGAATCTTTCTATGACTGGGTATTAAATCAAGAATTCTAAGGCTGGGCAAGGTGACTCATTCCTATAATACTAGCATCCTGGGAAGCCAACCCAGGTGGATTGCTTGAACTCAGAAGTTTAAGACCAGCCTGAAAAACAGCAAGACCCCATCTGTACTAAAAATGGAAAAACTAGCTGAGTATAGTGGTACATGCCTGCAGTCCTAGCTATTAGGGAGGCTGAAACAAGAGGATCATTTGAACCCAGGAGTCTGAGGTTGCAATGAGCTATGATGATACCACGGTAGTCTGCCCACAGTGACAAGTGAGACTCTGTCTCAAAAAAAGAAAAGAAAAAGAAAAAAATATTCCAAGGCTCAGTACCTGTGGCTCAGCGGGCTAAGGCGCCATGTACACTTGAGCTGGCAAGTTCGAATCCAGCCCAGGCCCTCCAAACAACAATGACGGCTGCAACCAAAAAAAAGAATTCCAAGGTAATAAAACATATTCCATCACATAATTCTGACTTAAAGTTATTAGGATTATAATACTATATGTCAATAGCATATTTATTTTTTCTTATATTTGGATTTTTCTATATTTGTATTATATAATTTACACAATATTAGCACTATATTAATTTTAAAAATTTAAAATAACTAATTTCAGAAATGTGTGCTCCAAAATATTTAGTAATAAAGGTATGTGATCAAGACCTCACAGTTTTAGTAGAATATCTTTAGATAAAATATTCATTGTTTCCCTGCAGTTTTTGTTTTTTTGTTGGAGTATTTTAGGTTTTTTCTCTTCTGTCTACCCCAGTTACTAGAAGTTAAGTCTTTGTAAGGCTATATTTTCATCTTATTCTTTTGCCTTTTTTTTTTGTCTTAAAGATCACTTAGATCATTTACCTCCAATAAGTCATATTTGAATTTCAGAGACACTTATCGTTATTGACTGAGAAAGGTCAATGAAACTTTAGTGGTATTGAGAAAATTAGTCTTCTTTTGACACATCCAAATGATGTGAAAGTGGGATATAAATAACCAAAAACCCAATAGGAAGAAAGCCAAGGAACTGGCTGTAAAGAAGAGAATTTTAAAAAAGAAAAAAATCCACACAGCATTAAGGCATTTTTATGGTCTGTTGAAAACCAGATTTACTATTTGGCCTTGGAAAAGTCACTTATTTTTTCCATTGCCTCTGTCCCACTTTTATGAAAATGAGGCTTAATGTGCTTCTCCATACCTCACAAACCTTAATTATTAACTTTTAGACTTAAAAAAATGTAAACTATGTAAGCTTCTGAACTTTCTGCATGTGCATATATTACTATACCTTCATCTCAGAAAAGGCCTCCTTATTTCTACTTCACTTCAACTTTGTCCTTTTATTTCCTTCCCTCTAGTTGTTAACTCTAGGTAAACATTTCTTTATTAACTGACGTAATTGAAATCCCATAGATAATCAGTATTTTGTCAGTTCTTGTATATCTCCCTTTTTTAAAGCCTCTAGAAACAATTTTCTCATAGCTTATCTTAGGTGGTATGTCATAATCTCATGGCCAAATATACTTAAATTTAATATTTTAATCCAATTTGTTTTCAATTATCAGCTTCCTCAAATTGCTAGGAAGAACATTTTAGAGATTATAATTTAGGGATTCTAAATCAGCATTATAACTGGCCAAATAATTCCCAGCTTAATTCTTTCTATTCAAACTTATTGGTTTCTCTTATAAAGAAGAAGAAATTAATACGACTCAGTCATTTCACCATGTTTGCTATCTATGTGTATGTATGTGTGTGTATCTATGTGGCTAAATATTCTAAGTCTAAAATAATGTAAATTTTGAAAATTTTATAGGCATAGAACAATGGAGAACAATGAAACAATGGAATTCTTGGCATTATACCAAGAATTCTTGGCTGGGTACAGTGGCTCACACCTGTAATCCTAGCACTCTGGGAGGCTGAGGTGGGTGGATTGCTCAAGCTTAGAAGTTCAAGACCAGCCTAAGTAAGAGTGAGACCCTATCTTTACTAAAAGTAGAAAAAAAAAATGGGCTAGGTGTGGTGGCTCAAGCCTATAATCCTAGCACTCTGGGAGGAAAAGGTGGGTGGGTTGCCTGAGCTCAGGAGTTCAAGAACAGCCTGAGCAAGAGTGAGACCCTGTCTAAAAAATAATGGCTGGGTGTTGTGGTGGATGTCTATAGTCCTAACTACTTGGGAGGCTGAGGCAAGAGGATCACTTGAGCCCAGGAGTTTGAGGTTGCAGTAAGCTATGCCACTATGGCACTCTACCCAGGGTGACAAAGTGAGACTCTGTCTCAAAACAAACAAACACAACCTAATTCTCCTGCTAGCATTCCTGACTACTCTATCTACACTATCCCTATATGATATTATATTATCTGACTGTTTAGAAGGTAATAGGTTGAAGTAGTTGATAGTTAACTTCAATATGGTACCCTGGAATTATTTGTTATGTTCTTGAAATTGAGTTGCAACCTATGACTGCCATTTCTATGTTTTAAAAGTAGCAAATTGTATTTAATACAATAGGCGCAAGAGCACTACCCTCCAAGTCAGGAGGTCTGGCTGAGCCTAGCCCTGCTTATCCTAAGGCTTCCTGAAGTCTTGAACAAGGTATTTGAAGTCAGGAGGTCTAGCTGAGCTTAGCCTGCTTGTCCTAAGGCTTCCTGAAATCTTGGACAAGGTATTTGATCTTTCTGGCCCTGTGTTTACTGATCGATTGATTGAAATATTTCCTGGGTTTAGATTAAGTGATGTATAAGATGGAATACTACACAATCTTACTCTAAATTTTGGCTTTGGTTTTCCTTTGAAAGAAATTTACCAAAATGCTTATCACTTTGGTATAGCCTTCTGTCTATTTCCACCACCCTCTTTGTATTCAGTTTTCTACCGGCTATCTTGAATAGTTTTTGTGATCTTCACTCTTTTTCTTTGTTCAGGATGTGCCTCTCCACTTTACTCCTACTTATACCTTACCTTCTTTCCCCTACTTCTATGACCTTACCCTTACCTTAACAAGGGAGCAACTGTTTACTAACACATACTCTATGAAAGAGATCTTTGCCTGTTGAGGAGCCACTACCTGTGAATTATGTTCCTTCACTGATAGGGAATAGAATGGGAAGGGAAGGGGCATGGGCTTTGTAGCCTGACTGCCTGAGTTTATATCTAGTCTCTGTCACTCAGTGGCTGTGTGATCTTAAACCTCAGTTTCCTCATGAGCAGAATGGGAACAACAGAGTTACCCAAACATAATTGTGAAAATTAAACGAATCAAAATAGGTAAAGCTCTTACGATAGTATCTGGCGCACAGTAATTGCTATAGAACCTCGTAAATTGGTAATGACTCCAGCACAGGCTGAAGAGAGGATAATGCTAATGTAGGGGGACAGCCCTGTGAGCAGGTTCTTAGAGTTATGTGCCTTTTGCAACAATACTCTCTTCCCTACTATTCTCTGTTCTTTTCCTGTTCTTATCTTGGGATGTTGGACAAAAATCTGATGAGAGCAGGAAGACTGGCATGATCTGTGGGTGATGTTTCTTTCATTTAATTTGAAGGAATGGCTACCTATGGCAACTTTTTCTGCAGTAAATTTTCTGTTTGAAACGTGATTTTGTTGTTGTTGTTTTCTACCATGCTTCTGAACTGAAATGCCTTAAGTATTATAATTTAAGACATTAAAGTGAAAATGAAAAGCCCAGGAATTGTCCTTTGGACAGGCCTATATATATATTATTCCATTTGAAAAACAGCACTGGAAAAACTGTTCCTAGCAAAGAATATTAATTGATGAAAACATTTCTTTGCTAACAATCTGAGGGAAGCAATCTGTTCTTAGCTCTTTCAAACCACAAAATAGATTTAGTCACTAATGAACAAAAGCCAATTATTTTCAATACTACCTTTAACAAGTTTTTGTTTCTGAAAACAAGGTTCTTTTTCTATTTTCTATCAAAGCAAGTTTTTAAAATTTAGCAGATCATTTTATGAGGAAAAGGCAGTTGAATCTAATTGTAAGATTCTGACTTGAGTGCGAAGCATATTTTCCACTTCAATATTTAAGTATGTAGATTTTTAAGAAGGGGAGCTGTTTATCCATTTTGATTAAGAAGTATCATTATGCCTAATGTTTTATAGAGGGACCACAGCAAATATGTCACATGAGAAGGCACATGAAAAGATTTATTCTAGTAAGAAGCCAAAATTCTATAGTATTTAGAAAATTACAATATTGCACATTCTTGATGACCATGGAAGAGATTAAATCTGGGTAAATCAATGAGTATTTCACTTTCCCTAGCACTGTTGTAGGATGGAAAGAAAACTTAATACTGAACAATATTGACAAAAGGTTAATTAGTATATGTATTTTTTTCTGATCATAAATAGTGTGTTTGAAGCTCAAAAGAAATAGATCAATAAGGCTCGGCGCCTGTGGCTCAATGGGCTAAGGCACCAGCCACGTACAGCTGAGCTGGCAGGTTCGAATCCAGCCCGGGCCTGCCAAACAACAATGATGGCTGCAACCAAAAAATGGCTGGGCGTTGTGGTGGGCGCCTGTAGTCCCAGCTACTTGGGAGGCAGAGGCAAGAGACTCGCTTGAGCCCAGGCATTGGAGGTTGCCAGGGTGATAGCTTGAGGCTCTGTCTCAAAAAAAAAAAAAAAGAAAAGAAAAAGATCAATAAAAGTAGGAATTAAAATTCCTGAGTATTTTTACTCAGGCTGGGTACGGTGGCTTATACCTGTAATCCTAGCACTCAGGGCAGCCAAGGCAGGTGGATTGCCTGAGCTCACAGGTTCAAGACCAGCCTAAGCCAGAGCGAGACCCCATCTCTAAAAATAGCCAGTGTTGTGGCTGGCACCTGTAGTCCCAGCTATGTGGGAGGCTGAGGCGAGAGAATTGCTTGAGCCCAAGAGTTTGAGGTTACTGTGAGCTATGATGCCATGGTACTTTATTGAGGGTGACTAAGTAAGATTCTGTCTCAAAAAAAATAATAATAATAATTCCTGAGCCATAGGATGTCACATAACAACAAAGAACTTGGTCTTTTTTTATATATACATAAATTTTATTTCATTTATTTATTTTTTGTTGTTGCAGTTTGGCCAGGACCAGGTTTTACCCTGCTAACTTCTGTATATGGGGCCCGCGCCCTACTCACTGAGCCACAGGTGCTGCCCAAGAACTTGGTCTTTTAATAATATCTTCAGCATATTTTTATTTCAAATACAAATAAGAGGGAAAAAATCACACATTGCATGATCATGTAAGTAATCATGGGGAGCTTTCATTCTATTTTGTGAATGGAGGCTAATAAATTTGTAGAAATTAATAAACCTCTCAGAGGGCGGGGCACCTGTGGCTTATCGAGTAGGGCACTGGCCCCATATACCAACGGTGGAGGGTCCAAACCTGACCTCGGCCAAACTGCAAAAATAGAAAAATAGCCGGGCATTGTGGCAGGTGCCTGTAGTCCCAGCTACTTGGGAGGCTGAGGCAAGAGAATCGCCTAAGCCCAGGAGATGGAGGTTGCTGTGAGCTGTGTGATGCCACGGCACTCCACCAAGGGCAACAAAGTGAGACTCTTTCTCTACAAAAAAAAAAAAAAAAAAAAGACCTATCAGAATGTGCAAAGCAGCTACATTCTGTACTTACTTTGCCATCTTTCACTTAGATTTTTTTTTTTTTTTTTTTTTAGAAATAGTCAATGTAACCCTCAGTAGAGTGCTGAGGCATCATCACAGCTCACAGCAACTTCATTCTCTTGGGCTCAGGTGATCCTTCTGCCTCAGTCTCCAGAGTAAGTAGCTGGGCCTACAGATGCCTGCCATGATACCCAGCTAGTTTTTCTTTTTTTAGTAGAGACGGGGTCAGGATGCTCAGCTAGTTTTTCTATTTTTATTAGAGACCAGGTCTTGCTCTTGCTTAGGCTGGTCTCTAGTTCCTAAACTCAAAGGATGCTCTGGCCTCAGCCACCTAGAGTGCGAGGAGTGAGTGACTGCACTGGGCCATAATCTGCCCTTTCTAAAATTGGGTTGTATTTGTCTTATTATTGAAATAAAAGAATTGATTATATATTTTGAATACGCGTTCTTTGTCAGATATATGTACCATAGATATCTTCTAGTGTTTTGTTTGCAATTTATGTTTCTAAACAATGTTTTTCAAAGAACAAAAGTGGTTTCTTTGATGAAGCATAGTGCATTTTTTCCTTTTATGATTTGTGCTTTTGCTATTTTATTTGAGAAATATTTTCCTACTTTAAAGTGATAAAGATTTTTCTTCTAGGAATTTTATAGTTTTGTTTGTGTTAATATTTGTGTATCATGGCTTGGTGCCTATGGCTCAAGTGGCTAAGGGGCCAGCGGGTTCAAACCCAGCTGGGCCCACCAAAAAACAATGACGGCTGCAACCAAAAAATAACCGGGCGTGTGGCAGACGCCTGTAGTCACAGCTACTTGGGAGGTGGAGGCAGAAGAATCGCTGAAGCCCAGGAATTGGAGGTTGCTGTGAGCTGTGATGCTACAACACTCTACCCAGGGCAACAG
Source organism: Arctocebus calabarensis (assembly GCA_963573935.1). Classification (NCBI taxonomy): domain Eukaryota; kingdom Metazoa; phylum Chordata; class Mammalia; order Primates; family Lorisidae; genus Arctocebus; species Arctocebus calabarensis. The sequence continues at coordinate 14,301 of CAUYON010179558.1, forward strand.
CTTGAGTCTCTGTCTCGAAAAAAAAAAATTGTATCATGTGAGGCAAGACTTGATTTTCTTTTCTTTCTTTTTTTTTTTAGAGACAGAGTCTCACTTTGTTGCCCTCCTTAGAGCGCTGTGGCGTCACTGCTTACAGCAACCTCCAGCTCTTGGGCTTGGGGCCTTAGGTGATTCTCTTGCCTCAGCCTCACGAGTAGCTGGGATACAGGCGTCCCCCACAAGGCCCGGCTATTTTTTTTTATTGCAGTTCTGCCAGGGCTTGGTCCAAACCCACCACCCTCGGTATATGGGGCTGGTGCCCTACTCACTGAGCCACAGACGCCGCCCAAGACTTGATTTTCTTTTCTTTTCTTTTTTTCAAAAAATATCCAATCCCATTTGTTTAAAAAAAAAAAAAAAAAACCTTTCCTCATTGAATTACCTGGGTACATTTGTCAGAATCAATTCAATATAAATCCACAATGAGGTAGCACTTCACACTTGCTAGGATGGCTGTTATTAGAAAAAAGAAACAAACCAGAAAATAACAAGTATTAGTGACGATGGATTGCTAGCAGGGCTATAAAATAGAACAGACTCTCTAGAGAACAGCATGTGATATCTCAAAAATTTAAACATAAACTATCATATGATTCAGCAGTTCCACTTCTGGGTATATAATTGAAAGCAGAAACTTGATTAGATGTTGGTATACTCATGTTTATAGCAGCATTATTCACAACAGCAAAAGGTGGAAACAACCCAAATGTCCATTGACAGATGAATCCATAAATGTTCCATGATAGTATATAGGAGAAATAGTATTCATCCCTAAAGAGAAGGGAAATTATGACACACGATGCAACAAAGATGAACCTTGAAGACATTATACTGAGAGAAATGTGGTGGTCACAAAAGGACAAATATTGTATGGTCACTTTTAGATGACTAGTCAAATTCATAGAGACAGAAAGTAAAAGGGTGGTTGTGGGGGGGCTGAGGGAGGGGATTCCCAATTTTTTTTTTTTTTAATTGTTGGGGATTCATTGAGGGCACAAGAAACCATGTTACACTGGTTGCATTTGTTGGGTAAAGTCCCTCTTACAATCGTGTTTTGCCCCCATAAGGTGTGGCACACACCAAGACTCCAAGACCCCACCCCCCTCGCTCCTTCCCTCTCTCTGCTCTTCCTTTCCCCACCCCTCCCTCATTCTTTCTCTCTCTGCTCTCCCCTTCCCTCACCCCCACTGTGTCAATAATTGTCATTAATTGTCCTCATATCAAACTTGAG
>CAUYON010179560.1:0-23670 GCA_963573935.1 Arctocebus calabarensis
TTTTTTGAGACAGAGCCTCAAGCTGTCACCCTGGGTAGAGTGCTGTGGAATCACAGCTCACAGCAACCTCCAATTCCTGGGCTCAAGTGAGTCTCTTGCCTCTGCCTCCCAAGTAGCTGGGACTATAGGCGCCCGCCACAAAGCCTGGCCATTTTTTGGTTGCAGCCGTCATTGTTGTTTGGCAGGCCCTGGGACTGGATTCGAACCCGCCAGCTCAAGTGTACGTGGCTGGCACCTTAGCCCGTTGAGCCACAGGTGCCGAGCCTAAAGCCTAATTTTTAATAGAAATTTGTTGTTATGATTCTTATGATCTTTTATACATTTTGTTGTCATCTTTTTTTTTTTTTTGGAGACAGAGTCTTGCTCTGTTGCCCAGACTAGAGTGCAGTTACTAGAGTGCAGTGGCATCATCATAGCTCACTGCAACCTAGAACTCATGGCCTCTAGTGATTCTCCTGCATTAGCCTCCCAGGTAGCTGGGACTACAGGCACATGTTATCAACCTGGCTAATTTTTCCATTTTTTGTAGAGATGGGGGTCTCATTTTTGTTCAGGCTGGTCTTGAACTCTTGGTCTCAAGAGATCCTCCCACTTAACGTGGTAGGTAAGGATTATAGGCATGAGCCACTGAACCTGGCCAAATCTTTGTACATTTTAAAAAATTAATAGACTTGTTTTTTCAGCAGTTTTAAGTTACAGAAAAATTGAGTAGAAAGGACAGTTTCCATCTCCTCCCCCCTACTCCCCTATTATTAATATCTTACATTAGTATGGTATATTTGTTATAATTGATAAGCTAGTATTAATATATTGTTTTTAAATGAAGTCCACAGTTTATGTTAGGATTTACTCTTTGTGTTGTACATTGACAAATCTGACATAAAAACTTGTTTTAACATGTGTATTTGCCATGGCAGAATCATACAGAATAGTTTCACTGTCCTAAAAATCTTACGGGCTCCACCTATTTGGTCTCTTTTGCTCCCTCTTCCCCCCACCTGAACTCTTGGCAACCTCTGATCTGTTGTAATATTTACTGTCACTATTGTTTTACTTTTTCCAGAATGTTATATAGTTGGAATCATAAGTATGAAATTGGCTTTTTTTTTCCCCACTCAGCAATGTGTTTTAGGTTTTCTCCATTCTTTTTAATGGCTTAACAGATCACATCTTTTTGTTCTAAATTGTATTCTGTTGTATGGATGCATTACAGGTTTTTTATCTGCTTGTCTGTTAAAGAGCATCTTGGTTGCTTACAAGTTTTATCAATTATGAATAAAGCTGCTATGAATGTTTACATGCATGTTTTATATTGACTTAAGTTTTCACCTCATTTGAGTAAATGCCAGGGAGCACAATTGCTGGGTCATGTGTTTAGTTTTTTTTTTTTAGTTTTAACATCTTTATTAGAATCGATTTTCTGGTAATGCAATTACTTGAAATGTGTTTAGTTTTTAAGAAATCGCCAAAATGGCTTGGCGCCTGTGGCTCAATGGGCTAAGGCGCCAGCCACGTACAACTGAGCTCACGGGTTCGAATCCAGCCCGGGCCTGCCAAACAATGACGGCTGCAACCAAAAAATGGCCAGGCGTTGTGGCGGGCGCCTGTAGTCCCAGCTACTTGGGAGGCGGAGGCAGGAGACTCGCTTGAGCCCAGGAATTGGAGGTTGCTGTGAACTGTGATGCCATGGCACTCTATCCAGGGTGACAGCTTGAGGCTCTGTCTCAAAAAAAAAAAAAAGATCATACATTTAGGTCAGTATTCTAAGATGTTATTGCTAAAACTTATACTAGAAAGAAGATAAAAACATAGCCCAAGACCATCTTGAATCTACCCATACAAGTGTCTTATACCTTTCATTCCGGTGTTCCTCTGGACCACAGAAAACAAATTTAACCTGTATTCCTATTTGAATGGCTTATAATTATTTGAAAACACATAACACTTCTCTTGAATCTTCTTTCTCTAGGCTAATTTATCCCACATTAACATATAAACCACATTCTTACCTAATGCTTATCAAACGTATTTCCACTGCTATAATACAAGTTGTTCACACGTTCATTTCTCTGATATCGGACCGAGGTTTTGAATTTTCGCACTGCTTTTTTCTAATCTCTCCTTCTCTTGATCACTAAAGGCAAAAGATACTCTTGTTTATGTGCTGCCATAACCTGTTCTTCAGATATTTTTTGTCTATATATTTCCCAGCTCATCATTTACATGTAAGGTAATCAACATTAAGACTTTTATTTTATTATGAAATTTAAAAATTTTAGATTTGAGGGACGGAAAAAAAAACACCTAGAGCAACTCGGTGTCTGTCCCACTTTGTATCATAAGGCAACTAAGATCTTGGTAAGTGATGTAATATTTTCCAAGTGTATACAAACAATATCATTCTCCAAAATAATATAAGGGCTCTTTGTAAACATTAGACTGCATTTTGTAGTGCAGCCATGGTAAGCCACCAGCTTATAGATTTCCTAGTGTGAGCATTTTCTTTCTTTCTTTTTCCAACTCAGTATTTTAAAACCAGATGGTTGTACATAAAACTATGAGGAAACAATTGAGAGATGCTGCAAATCTCAGTTCTGTGTTCTGTGAACTACAAAAGGCTTTCACTTTGGGTTACTGTCAATAGCTCAGTGGTACTTGATGCTTTGACGTCAGACAACTCCCTCCACACATACTAACTCCTGTAAGTGTTTATGTTTGCAAGCCAACCTTGGTATAGTGTCATATACATTCACAAACTTAGCATCTACTATAATACAACTAAGACAATGCATAAGTGGAACATATGTATGCAAAAATATTTATATACACAAGAGGGCATATATGCAGATTATATTATCTCAGGTAATCACATGGTTCAAGTGGTAGTAGAGAAGTGTAATGGTTTAAAGAGGTCTCTGGAGCTAAACAGACTGTTTCAAATTCCTGTTTTTACTATTTTAGTAGTAATGCAGCATTGGGAATGTCTCTTGAAGTCACCAAGACATGATTTATTCATTTGTAAAATAAATATAAAAGCATTTTCGGGAAAATTATTTAAAAAGGATTAGAAATGGCTATTTAATGTTCATTGCTGTGATTTCTTGAAGGCTGAGAACTGGCATCAAATTCTCCTGAATTCCAGTGCAGAAATGATTCCTTTATGCCACTTTTCCACACTCATGGCATTTTATATGTTCCCCTAATTGCTAATCTCTGCTTCTGTGCAGTGTAAAAATTCATGAGGTGAGGAGATTTGGGAAGGTGTCATACCCATCCAATTAATGAGTGACTGGACATTTTCAACTTTCTGTGCTAACCAAATCCATCCCTGTAAATTTTTATATGGATAATCTAAAGAGTGCCTGTATAGACAGTGACTCACTGAGCCAAATATATAATGTGATCATGACTAGGACGACTGTAGATGGTTTTATGTCCAATTAGCCATGACTGTTAAAGAATTACAAAAAGAGAATAACCAAATTTTATGGTCCACTAGGTAAATCAATGGCTGTAGAATTGCAGCTTGTCTCCTTTACAAATGCTACTAAGAGCTTTGTACAATTCGTTGGCTTTTTAAGTGGTGGCTTCACCTCTGTTAAATCAATTGTAGGCAAAATGCACCTGAACCCCAAATCCAGCTTATTCAGTTCAATATCTAGGGGCAGCCAGACTTTATATTTTCAATGTTTTCTTCTTTCTCTACTTTCAGGAATTTGCCCTGACTCTTATAATATACTCATGTTAGTTTTATGACCAAAAATCGCCCAAGAAAAATCAGCATGAGTGAGTAGAGGTTTGTTGGTGGACATTATTTCCTAAAGCAGTGGTTCTGAAACTTCTTAATGCCAGAATGTATTTTCATTGTTAAAAAGGGGTCGCAACCCACAGGTTGAGAACTGCTGTCCTTAAGGCTCTGGGAATCTCACAGGCGAAAGTGTCTGAGTAGGCCTGACAGTGCTTCTCACAGCTTGGTTCTCTGCCCATCTGTCTCAGAATTACCAGGTATAATAATAAAACAACAACGTGCAAAAAACAAAAGTAGTGTAATAAAGAAAATGAAAATGAGACACAGAGAGAGAGAATGAGAACAAATGAAACATTTCAGGTTCATATTGAAACCAACTTCACAGTCTCTGGAGAGAAGAGACCAGCAATGAGCCTTTTTAACATGCACCCTTGTGACACTGATGGGTACAGAACTATGAGAATTCTTGATGAATGTGATAAATAAATAAAAATGGACATTTAAGTACGTCTGCTTCTCTCTCTAGCTAGATCCTGAGAGGCTACTTTCCTATTCTGGATACCAAAGATCGCCTCTGCCAGGAGCAAAAGGATCAACTTACAAAGCTTAATGTTTGAAAATATTGTCGAAATCAAGGTTGGAAACCCCAGTCATTTTTCTTGTCTAAAATACAGAATCATATTATTATTGCTCATGATGCTGCATTATGTTTAATAGTTCCAGTTGGTTTGGAAGATCTACAAAGGATAAACTTATGCTTCCTTTTCCTAAAATCAAAAAGCATGTTTTTACTCTTTTTATTTCTACCTCCCAATTAAATCATGATTGCTCACTCAGGTTGTTCTGGATCTGTAGTCAGTGGTGAGATGGTTGGTGTTGGAGTCACTGGCATGTAGACACACATTTGGGTTTTTCTGCTGAAGTTTCTTGGATCCTCAGTGTCAAGTGGAAGCATTTGCTACGTGCAAGGGGCTTCTGGAAGTTTCCCTTGCTGACTTCTTATAGAAAGTCCTCATTTACATAGTCAGTGAAAGGTATGGTCTTACTTTATTCCAAATGTCAATATAGTATCACAGCTGTAATACAGGATATTCATAGACTTAAGAGTCTTCTTAAACCACCCTGTATACATTCTTCCAACCTTTCAGAAGTACGCTAGTTTTCCTCTGGGGTTCCACAGCTACCCCACTCTCAGACTGTGTTCTTTCTGGGGTTTTTTGTTTGTTTTTCTTTGTTTTCTAAATTTTTGATGAGGATGGATATATAATAGTTGTCTAAGTATGTGGAGTAAACGTTATGTTTTGATACAGTCATATAATGTGTAATTATCAAATAGAGGTCACTGAGATATTCATCAATGCAAGCATTAACCATTTCTTTGTATTGGGAACATTACGATTCCCCTCTTTCAGTTATTTTAACACATGAAATATCTATTGACTATGGTCACTCTGGGATGCCACCAAATATTAAATCAGTGCTTATCAACCTTCCTAATGCCATGACCTTTTAATACGTAGTTCCTCCTGTTGTAGTGACCCCAACAATAAAATTATTTTCATTGCTACTTCATAACTGGAATTTTGCTACTGTAATGAGTTGCAATGTAAATATCTGATATGCAGGATGGTCTCAGGCCACCCCTCTGTCTTTCAACCCCCAAAGGGGTCATGGCCTACAGGTTGAGAACCACTGTATTAGATCCTGTTTCTTCAGTCTAACTATATTTTTAACTCAAAAATCATCTCTGTTATACCCCTCCCTACTACCCTACCCATTCTCTGGTAACCATTATCCTACTTGCTATCTCCAATGAGATCAATTGTTTTATCTATTTTTTTATTGAATCATAGCTGTGTACATTAGTGCAATCATGGGGTAAGTGTGCGGGCTTCATATACAATCTGAAATATTTTCATCCAACTGTTCAACATAAGTTTCATGGGATTTTCTCGTTTATTGTGTGAAAACATTTGTGTTCTGCATTTAGTAAGTTTTGCCTGACCCTTCTAATATGCACCATAAGTGTGATCCCACCCTTTACCCTCTCTCCACCCACCCTCCTCTTCCCCTTCCCTCTCTTTCCCTTTTCCCTGACTTCTTGTGCTATAATTGTGTTGTAGCCTTCGCATGAAAGCTATTAGCTATGAATTTGCTTCATAGTAGGGGTGTATACTTTGGATACTTTTTATTCTATTCTTGAGATACTTTGCTAAGACTAGTTATTTTAATTTTCAGCTTCTACATCTGAGTAATAACATGCGAAATTTGTCTTTCTGTGCCAGGCCTATTTCACCTGTCATCAAATTCTCCAGTTCCATCCATGTTGTTACCAAAGACAGACTACATTCTTTCTTCAGCTGAGTATTTTTCTACTGTGTATATGTACCACATTTTCTTTACCCATTCATCTGCTTGCCATAGAAAAAATGATACCCAAGTCAACTTAACTTACTAGAGAAAAACCATGAGGATATGGGATGTTTACATGACATGGAGCTTCACATCGCTTTATGTGTGTACATGCATACACGCATGCATGAATTAATATCATCGTATGCATATAAAATATTTGAATAAAGCCATAAAGAAATGAATTAATATATTATCTTTGCCTCCTTCTCTTTCCTTCCTCTGTCAAAGCCCTTTCATCAAGTACTGCCTTTGTTACAGGTACTGACTGCCAATAGTACAGTGAAAAAAGACTCAATCCTATCCTCAAGAAACACACACACTTAGAAAAGAAAGAGAAAATGACAGACAGTATCTGTGGCAAAAAAGGGAAAAATATAATTTGTATGAGTTCAAAACAAAGAAAAATCATCTCATCATGTCATCTCATAAAATGTTTAAACAGGACAAAAGAACACCACTTAAATTTTAACTTACTATTCTATCTTCTCTCTCTGTCTCAAAAAAAAAAAATAGAAAGAAAGAGAAAAACTAAAGATTACCATAAAGAAACAAGTACTAATGTTTAACTATCTCATAATATAGCAAAAAAGAAATTACACTAGCCCATATCCAATTACAAATTCAAAGCAGACTGGGTTCAATATTTGAATTATGAATCAAACAACTCTATTAGTACACAGATAATTTAAACCTTAAAATGAAATATGGCTTTCCTCTTTCTTTCTCTTCTAGGTTCTACATCATCCCACATTTCACATAATTTGTGGCATAAAATAGATAATTGTTTGCTTCCAGTTTCAGAGTCACGAAGTTCACATTAATCTCACGAAGCTAAAAATCAAAGTGTCATCAGAGTTGATACCTCTGAAGTTTCCATGGAAGAATTAATGTATTGTTTTTTTCCAGCTTTCAGCTGCCATCCTTTGGCTTGTGGTCAAATCACTGAAACGTCTTGCCACCTTTGTCTTATCTCTAATCCTCTCTTCTTTAATCAAATATCCACTTACCTCTATTATAAGAAAACTTGTGATTATAACTCATTTAATCAAGAATAATGTTGCTTTCTCAAAATAATGGAAGGGTCAGTATTTTTATGCCTATAGCTTAATTACATCTGCAACTCTTTGTTACCATGTAAAGAAAATATTAATAGCTCCAGAAAGTAGTAGAACTTGGATATCTTTTGGGGCTATTATTCAGCCATCTACAACTGTGATTATGATTAATAGATAAGAACCTGCACACAACAGTCACAAGGAACTGACTTAATGGAGTCAAGATGACAAATTTGGGCTGGAGGAGAACAAAGGATGACTGATGTTTCCCATAAGAGCAGCTAAGGCTATTTTCTGTTATGAACACTCATCTGTATTATTCTAGAAAATGATTTGCAAGAACACAAAGTTAGCTCATTTTCAAAATTTGTCAATGTAAAAGCTCAAATAATAAAATATTTAGATACATATGTATGCTGAGATACAACTGATGGAAGGATTTATATTACAGTTGGGTGGTGGAGGGAGAATGAAGAAAATTAAAGTTGGCAGTTTCCTTTAATATGTGAATAAATGCTATTTCATTTCTTCAGTTACTTATAGTGACATCAACATGGTCTCAATGAAAAAAATTACAGAACAATATAGAAATAACATGTTAGATCTTAGGCAGCTTGATTTTAGGGCATAACTTTTGGATAAGAGCCTTTATTTGAAAACCACAAGGAGAAAAACATTCCTTGATTGTGATATTCTAAAGAAATCCTTACTACACATTAAAAATCAAGTATATTCAGTTGTGCAATGAAACCAAAGTATAATGATAGAAAGGTATGCTTTACTCTGCCCTAAAGAAATGTAGAGGAAATCAAGACCGGGTGACTTCTTGATGATGACTCTTCTCCAGCTTATGTCCCTGTAGTCAAATCTTCTTTATTCATACTTACAACATCTGCCTATCCCACAAAGGCCTCTGATCCACAGGATTGAAGACCTATAAGTCATTGTTCTGATGCTGAACCTACCATAGTTAATTGGACCATCAGCAGGTACTGAATTCAAGTTAGGATAATCAACTTTTCTCACATAGGATTTTGTCAATTGGATTGTATTTAGGCACCCCCCCACACACTTAATCTGTGGGGTTCTGATGGAGCCAGTCTTCGCACCTTTCATACATGTCTAGACTGGCAGTGTGTACATTTCAGAACCAGCACTGAGAGTTCGTCTGGAAAGAGAGAAAGTGGGAGAAGGAAGCAGTGCATAGATGGAGACAAGGAGAGTCTATGTCTAAATACTTTGAAAATAATAAGTTTTTGCTCAGATTCCAATCATTTTATGTTTGACTATATTCTTGTTCTGTAATACTAGTTATGAAATCACTGGTCAGAGGTCACCATACTTTGTTAAGGCCATTATCTGACTAGTTCTTTTGAATCACGCATTACCTTTTTCAAGACTATTGTGTTAGGGAGTCTTCGGACAGCTTATGAAAGTTACCAAGATACAATGTTCTTAACTGGCTCTGTCTTTTAAATGTGAGTTCAATTTTCTAATGAAAGATGCTTCTGAGAACTCTAAAGCAGGTTTACACAGCTTCTGTCTACAAGTTAGCATATGAAGCTACATTTTTGCCTTGACTAAAACACCATTACCTAGATCTTATAATCAAAGCCAATGGCAGCTATAAAATTGATACACAATCTTTCCTTGGACATCCTTTTTGAACTTTATGCCTTTCCTTCAAATAGAATTTATATTTGAAGCTATATGACCTTTACAACAACTACAAAATAGATATAAATGTTTCTATTTTCCAGATGGATGAATGGATCCTCAGATAAATTATAGAAAGAGTCAGTTGTAAATAGGAATTACAAAGTTATTTCATATGTACCCTTGTTTTTTCTACCTTTTCCTCACAGATAGGTGATCATCCTCAAATCCTTTCTTGTCCATGGCTTGGCTATTGAATGTGGATTTATCTTCTGTGCCAAGATAAAAGTTTGTGCAGTTTCCTCAAGCCACCATGAAATGTTCTTTGCCACACTCTAGAAACATGTAAACATGTAAATTTCTCTATTAGGGAAAAAAAATGATAAAAAGGTCTTATGACTTCAAATATAAATTTTGTGGTTGACATGGGAAATAGCTCTTTTTTTAGTTTTCTGAAGCTATTTTCTAATGATTTAATCTTCACAACTTGCTAAAATTAATTTTCTCTGTTTTACTACCTGTAGTCTAAAAAAGCTTTCAGAGAAATGACAGCACTATGTTTACACTAATATAGATACTGAAAATGAAAAATGAATGGCCCCAAACATACAAATATACAATCTCAAAAAGGGTCCATGATAAGAGCTGGTGATAGCTGGGGGATTAATCACATTTTTTTCTAAAGGATTTCCTGTCATTACACTTTCAACAAATAGTAGCAAATAGCATTTCTTGAGAAATTGTCAAGAACCATACCAATAAATTCATGTGTTATTTGACTGAATCCTCACAATCTAAAATAGACTGTGAAATTATCCTACTTGTCATATTTTAAAGGCAAGATCTCAGAGAAAGATTAACACATTACTGAAAGTCACTGACTTTATAAGTGGTTGGAATCACACCCATCTATACCTGATTGATGTACTAACCAGTCTGTAGTAAGTCTTTCACACTGGTAAGAATTATTTAAGAATTGATAGCAAAAATTGATAGCAAAGCATGTGCCCCTCCTCTTCTCTAAGGAAGAAGAGTGAGAGAGATCGTACTTCCAAACAGGACCAAATGAGATCAGAGGTACCTGAAAGCAAAATAGCCTTGGCTCTGTTTACACAACCTAAATTTGAGAAAGTCTATAATAGGTGACTTAAAGCGCACACTTCTTTGCCAGTCTCCTATCTGTGAGAGGCCAGAAGAGGACATTTTGTGACACCTTTTTTTCTTTCTTCCCCTCTAAGGCTGTTGATTATTTCAATCCTATTTATGATAAATCGTTGAATCATTGATATATATATTTTTTTCCTCTTACTGCTCTGGATACTCTGCTTATCCTCTCTGGACAAATTTTTCTCTCTCTCTCTCCGTCTCTGTTCATGCAATCAAGTCAAGAGAATGAAATCTTTGGAAAGAAACAGATCTATTCCATTTTATGTCTTCCTTTGAAAAATCACCACTCAAATTCTGGTTTCTGGATTAGAAGTCTTATAAGGATATTGTAAATCCTTTAACCTCAATTGAGAAACATCTGACAAGACCTTGAGAAATGGGAGCTTCAATAAAAACCTTATCTTATTAATTCTACAGCTTTTGATTCATCTTGTCAGAGGGATTTCTCTGTGGCTGAATCACTCTTGAGCAATCTAGACTCAGTCAAAATCTTTTAACAATATAGATATATTACTAGACAGCTTCTTTATGTATTTATGCATCTGAAAACCCTTATTCATTACTGCCTTCACAGAGCTGGAAATCTGTTGAGAATGATAAGGGACCATCCTTACTAGAAACTCAATTTTCCTTCTTTATAACCATTACATCACTTTTGTTAGTATAATTTATGATCATCAGAAACCAGAGTTGAAAGTAAAGGTTTAATTTTATTTAATATACGAAAACAGGTGAGTCATTGTTACCAGTTTGAATATGAGATAAGATCTGTAAAATGTGTCACTACATGAGTACTTAAAAAAAGCATAATATTTCCAGCTGTGGTGGCTAACGCCTATAATCCTAGCACTCTGAGAGGCTGAGGCAGGTGGACTTCTTGAGCTCAGAAGTTCCAGACCAGCCTGAGCAAGATTGATATCTTATCTCTATTAAAAAAGTAAGAAAATTAGCCAAGCATGATGGTGTTTGCCTGTAGTCCCAGCTATTCAGGGCACTGAGACAAGAGGATTTCTTGAGCTCAAGTGTTTGAGGTTGCTGTGAGCTAGGCTGACACCATGGTACTCTACCTAGGGTGACAGAGTGAAACTCTGTCTCATGAAAAATAATAGAAAAAAGCCTACAATATTCCTTTAAGGAGATAATTCCTTTAAGGTCATGTATCACTGGTTTATGTCTGTGGAAGATTTTCTTTTTAAGATGAAAAATAAGGATGTAAAAAAAGAGAGAGAAGTGTAAATACTATCTTGAAAACAGTAATACATAAAATTGTATCTACAAAAGAAATCATAAAGCAGCTGTTTCAAGTCAAATAAATGAAGTTATTAACAAACTATAGAATGATCCTGAAAATATAGTAGTCTAGTTTTTGAAAATCCATCTCTATGTATATTTTCACAACTTTCACACTTTCATATCTCCAAAGGAAAGAAAGTTGAATGCATTCACATTAGAAGTTTCTCTATAAATATTAGTCTTTGCCTACTTTATCTTTCACCCACAGATATCTAATTCCTTTGCTTAATTTAGTTAGAATTTGGCAAGTTTCCATGTATGGACGTAAAACTCCAGATCGAGATCTCTCTCTCTCTGTCTCTCTTTCACCTCTTTCTCCTTCAACTCCCTTCCTCTCCCCATTTCTTCCTCCCTCCCTCCCTTTCTTCCTTCCTTTCTTAACATTAAGAAGGTAACAAATGTTTAAGGTTACATGGATTGCTTTTGAAGTGCTTGAGTCCTACCTGTAGGTGTGATAGTGTTCATTGTACCCATTAGGTAGATCTTTGCCCCTCTCTTCACATCCCCCATTGACTTCCACTGAGTTTTACCTCCCTCTGTGCACATGTGTAATCATCACTTGGTTCCAATTTACTACTGAGTGCATGTGATATATGTTTTTCAATTATTGACAGACTTCTTCACTTAGGAGGATGGTCTGCAGTCTATAAAAATTGTTGCATAGGGTGCTAATTCATATTTCTATGGCTGAGTAGTACTCTATGGTATACATATACCACACTTTATCAATCCACTGATGAACTGATGGGCACTTGGGTGGATTTCACATCTTTGCAATTTTAAATTGTACTGTGATAAACAACTGGGTACAGGTGTCATTTGGATGAAAAGTCTTTTGCCTTTGCATAAATACCCAATAGTAGGATTGCTGAATCAAATGGTCAGTCTACTTTTTGTTCTTTGAGGAATCTCCATGTTTTCCATAGAGGTACTAACTTGCAGTCCCATACATGGTGTACAGCTGTTGTTTAAATTGATTGGTTGACGGTGGGGCTCCAAGCCCTTCTGGTTTGTAATTTCCACTGAGAAGCCAGCAGTTAGCCTGATATGTTTTTATTTGTAAGTAATATTTGAGGCTTACCTCTTGCAGCTTGGAGGATTTTCTCATTCATTTTGACCTGGCCAGTTTGATTTCTGTGTGTCTCAGAGATGACTTGTTAGCTACGCATCTTCCCAGTGTTCAATGCCCATCTTGTGTCTCTATGTCTGAGTATTTGGAGATGCCAGAGAAACTTTGCTCGATGATTTCCTCAAGTAGGTTTTCCTTCTCCCTCAGAATTCCTATTTATTTAAATGTTAGTTGGCTTCACATGGTCCCACATCCTTCTTAGTGATTGCTCAGGCTTTCTTATATTCTTTGCTGCTACTTTAAATGACTGGGCTAACTCAGGAGATTTGTGTTCAAGTTCAGAAATTCTTTCTTTTCCTCATTTTAGCTCTTATTAAAGTGTTCATCTGTGTTTTAAAATTCCCTAAAGGACTTTTCCTTTCTTTAAGTCCTCATGTATCCTCTCTTATGTTCTCTGGCTCTCTAGTGTGTTTTTCATTTTCTTCATTGATTACCTAAAATCTTTTTATGGCTTATTTTTGTTGGTTTTCAACTCTCTCTCCAATTCTATTTGTATTATTTGTTGCCCATATTCTGAACTCCAATTCTGTCACTTTGGTAATGTCTTTATGGATGAAATCCACTAACATACCTCCATTATGTTCCTTTGGGAACTATTTTGTTTTCCAGCTTTCCTTTGCTGGTTTCTTTCTTTTTTCTTTCTCTCCTTTTTTTTTTTTTTTTTTTTTTGTTGTTGTTGTTGCAGTTTGGCCGGGACCAGGGCCCAACCCACCAGCCTCGGTATACGGGACTGATGCCGCACCACTGAACCACAGGCACTGCCATTTGTCGGTTTCTTTTTATTTCACTCCTTTTCTCTCAGCTCTGCATCAAGAATATTGCAGGGCAGTGTGTTATCCATTGTGAGGACTCTCTCAAACCAAATTCAGAGTGATGGCAGCTCAGGGCTGGAGGTCCCAAGTGAACCGTTGGACCTCAGAGAGGTTCTGCTGGCACAACCATAGCCATAGTGAGAATGACTATAAGTTGTGTGGTTTTGGGGTCCAGGCACAACTCTGGAGTATCAGAGGTAGAGTCCAGGCCTGGCTGAGCCCTGGTGCTGTAGAGGAAGAGCCTCAGTCTTGGACACAGTGAGAACTCTAGAGGGGCCCTTGAGGAATTTGGGGGCAGAGCTGCCTATATGGGGGTGGGTCTGTTTCGCCAGTGTGGGGACTGCTGAGCCCTAGTCACATAGGAATGGGTTATCTAAGAAGCTCAGGGTCTGTGTAGGTGAGCCGGAGATGCTGGTCAGCCAAGGTTCTCTCCCCACAACTAGGATCCACTCAGGCATTCACCCCAGGCTTTCTAAGAGGTGCCTGTGGCATCTGGGGCTCTTCCTACATTCACCTTTCATGATTCAGAGGAGGAATTCTTGGACCCCAGTCATAGAGAAGGACATGGGAGGAATCTGCTCTCTCCCTTCTCCCTAGCCCAGCAGAGGTGATGCTGAGGTTATTGCTGGAATTCTAATTCTGGGTCCTGAATGGACCTGGCTCCAGAGTGTCAGATGGCATCATTTGAGGAAACCTGGGATTCTCAGACACCATGTCTCTGTCTGCATGGACTCTGAGCAGCTCCCTGAGCAGCAATCGGATAGTAGTGGAAGAGGGAGATGCCACACAGATAGAGCCGCCTGTGACTTCTGTTTCTCTCCTAATATGCAGGGTTCCCTTAGGTTGTTTCTATCTTGCTGTCTTCACTTTTTCCTGGCAGTGTTAACTGTCCTGGGACTCCCAGCTGATCTCTGAAATGGTGGATGACAAATATAAGAATCAACTATGACCTCTTTGAGTTGATAGATGTTCTAATGATCTATAGAGATGTTCTCCCTGTCAGTGATTTATGCTTACAGAAAAGAGTCAACAGCAGAGATATGCTTTTGTGCCTCTAGGAACTCTAGTCTGTCAGGAGAAGCACTTGAATGGCTCAGGCTTTGGGAGGGGCCCTGGAGCTTTCAGGGGTTGCTTGCTCTCCAACACAGCAGAAGTGAGAGGAGGAGCAAGGCTGTGCATGGTTAGGTTGGGTAAGCCTGGGGGCTTTACAAAGCCTTGGCAGGGCTCACAGGTTGTTTTTAGTAGTTACGGTGAAACACTGGGAGGGGAGTCAAGGTAGGACCACTAAACTGGGTTTACTGCTTGTGAGGAAGGGATTGTAATGCCCTGACTGCATGTGGAGAGACAGCTCTACCTCTCTTGCAGTTACCCTTCCCTCTGGTGTCTAGTTGCAAATGAATGCCTGGATGTGACCCCACTTGGTTGCTATGGCACCATGGGATAGGATCCTCCATGCAAAGGGACCTTCCCAAGTACAGTATAGTGTGGCTTTGAGCCTTGGTAGGACTCCAAGATCAATTTTCCAGCTGTTAGGCAAAGCCCCTGGGGGGAGGGTTGAGATGGGCTCTCCAAAATGGTAAGGCTGAGTATGTGGCAGGGCAGCAATTCCCCAACTGGCTGCTGGAAGTAAGGTCTTCTCCTCTTGCATGATCCCTGCCTTTTGGTTGCAAATGGGTGCCTGAACAAGCCAAGCTCAGTTGCTATGGTGCTGCAAGCTGGGATCTTCCCTGGGGGAGAACCCACTCTATTATGTGAAGCAGATACCAGTTCCCCCAGATCACCACATCTCAGACTCCCATGTTATTCCTCAATCTGTTCCACCCATGTGGGTTCCTCTCTCACCTCCACAGTCCCTCCTATTTCCCCTAGAAACTCACTGAAGTCCTAGGGGCACAGGGTCTGGCCTGCATGTCTAACCCAGCGTGTGCATCTTTAGGAAATGCCAGTGGGCCTAGGAACTCTCAGATCAGGCATGCTGGGTCCACTGTCTGTCCTCAACAGGAAAGAGTGGGATCCACTCTCTGTGGAAACCTCTAATTAGAGATTGCACTAGCTGGGAAGAGGTGGCCACTCACCATGTTCTTGGCTCAAACTGCTCTCCTGGCTCCAGTGGGTGAGGGAGGATAAGAGTCTGAGGTGGAGAAAGACTGTTCTTCATCCTCTTGGATGACTGTCACTAAGGGAACCCCACATGAATGTCCAAACTCTTGGATTATGCGATTTCTGCCCACAATTCTACGGTTGCCACAGTGCTTGAGCTCATGGGAGTGGAAAAGCCTCCAAGTAACTTTGTAACCTATTGGGCACTAAAAGAAGTGTGGGAAGGAGAAAGGGATCCCTCTTCATCCTTCCCCTGGGCTCTGAGATTCCCTGGATTTGATCCTTGCCAGTACCTTTTTATTTTATTATTATTATTTTTTTTCATTTTCCTTTTCCTTCCCTGCATTGCAATTTTCCTCTGGTGGTTCCCCAGGAAGCTGCAGAACTTCCTCTTCCATCTGCCCTGTGTCTGTTCTCCCTTGTCCATCATCTGAAACCTTTCCTTCTGTTTGGAACAGTCTGGTAATCAATGCCTCTTTTCAGCTGTCTTGCTTCCTGTTTTATTGAATATGTAAGTAAAGCTCAAGGGCTTGCTTCTCTGCAAATGAGAAAGGAATGAAGGATACTGCCTTTAATCAGCCCTCAATCTTCTCTGATGCGCTCTGTCCCTCACTGCAATTATACCATGGCCATTCCTTCATTCTGTAATACTATGTTACCTTTAAGTATCCGGTCTCCATGTGACAAAAAAACAAACTAAAAATAGAGAAAGCACAAAACATTAAAAAATAAAAAGCACAGAACTCTTGTGCAAGAAAATATGTGACACGTAAGTGTTTGCGCTTGCATGTACTCACACGTGGGTGTGTCACATCTCTGGGTGATACTTTTCTTCAGAAGAAAGACTGTACCATCCTTTCCTGTCACTGCAATGAGGTTTTTAAAGACAGAGTTGACACACAACTTACACTCCATGAGTACATTTGCAGGTGTACTTGATTCTGATACTTGGGTTTTGTTCCTTTCCTGATTTTTATTTTACCATTTCTATGACAGTTAGAATGACTGCTGTAAAAGCACTCTTTCAGGGAGTATAAATGGAAAGATTTTTGTTTTTTATTTTTTAAGTATATAAACCTAAGGTCATAGAGACATGTTAAATAAATAGATGCAAGCCATACAGCATGTGGAAATTATTTCCAGTAGTTTTCCCTATGACTCTAATCTCTGAAAAATCTTTGTGATTTAACATAAAGGAGAGTGTTAGGAAAAGTCAAGTCAATGAGTGGGAGCCTGTCAAAGATCTCTAAGAACTGAAAGTTAAATTTCCTTTCTTCACTCTTAGTGATATCCATGGAAAAAACTAACCTAGCAAACCTTTTTAGTAAAGAAATTCAAATAATAATCATGTTTAGTTCATCTTTGAATATATTTATCACGAGGAAAAAAATAGCTAATCTTTTTATTTTTGCCTTCAATTTATGAACATACACTCATTTGTACCATGTCTGTGATTTCTCTATATGGACTTTGGGGCCTAGGAATTGTATGGGTGTTATCAGTAAATGAAACATTTTGAGTCCTGGAAGATCCATAGAGATTAGATAATACCAATAGGAAAGAAAGGGTTAGTAGCTTCTTAATGAGAAACGCTTCAAGCACTTGTTCATCAAAGGGAAACATTTTGAAGTTTAAATCCTGAGTATGGAAATCTCAGCAGGTTCATATACCTAATTTCATGGGGGTAGGAAAGAAGAAACTTTAGTTTTCATTTCCTTTCATAAGCACTGTGAATGCTTCTGAAGGGGGTGGGGAAAAGAGTTAAAAAAATATATATGTATCTTTAAAGTAGGACTACATTCTTATAAAAGGGTGCAAAATGTCCCAATCTTTATGACTATTTTTATACTCAGAAGGGGGCTTGTCATATTGGCAACAAACCTTGACTTTGAAATGAGCAAGATCCAATGTTGAAAATGTGTTTTATCCCTTCCGAACTTTGTGAAATTAGTAAACCTCTCTCTATGCTTCTGTGTTTTAAATCTCTAAAACTAGGTTATTCATCAACATATTCTACTTGATTATTAGAGTGTCAAATGATAAGTAAAATGCATTAATCCATATGCCAAACATATAATAAGCATTACATAAATTAGGTGATAATATTCATGATAATGTCAAATGTGATACCTTCAACAGGGCCTCTCCCTACAATAATTTTATTATTACAAAATATACATTTTTACAAACTTTCCAAAAACTAAAAAAAATTAGAACTTTGTCAGATATTCTGAATTCACCCAAACTTTATCAAAATTTCTGAATTCCACCAAAAACTTCATAATAAGTTTCTGAGAGGCACAAAATTCCAGGAGCAAATCATTAGAATCAGAAGCACAGACACACATCAGAGATGTTGAAGTAGAGGGTCAAGAGCTGGTTAGAAGCATTTTTGACTCTGGACTTGCAGAATCCTTTTCTTTCACTGTGCCTCACTGACAAGTGGCAAACCTTTTCTGTTTACCTATTTTTTAAGTCTGAGAAATTGTTTAATAAGGTTAATCATAAGTGAATGCAGAAAAATCCAGCAGGAGAGAAACAGAAAGAATGAAAGAGAATGGCAGAGGTGAAAGGCACGAGACAGTTTTAGTCAGCTCTACTGGTCTATGAAGTGAGAGGTGGCCAACAGGGCCCTAGTCTTCCCCATGGACTGGCTGAACTTCAGATGGGTTTCTTCCTCACTATAGCTCCCTGCCATCCCTTTTTAGAACATTTACTTTAGGAGACTTGCAATTAAGCTATTTCTCTGCTTCAAGATATAAAAACCTTCTACAACTCAAGAATGTCTTTCTCAAGGACCCAGGAACCATCCTTTGAAATATAATCAAGAAAGATAGACCTCTACCTGCTGGACCTTGTAGGATGCTATGGGTTTAAGTTGAATATGTCCCAATTAGCAAATACATGTGTCCCAGTCACACTGACAATCTCCTTGTGTATCCTTAGGTGCCTTTCCACTAGCTCGGTACAATGCCCCAAATTTCTCCTGCCTTTTGTTGCTATGGAGTTGTGTTCAATATCTCTTGGCTACAGTCACAATCTTGCATAACATATTCCTTGCTTTCTTAACTATACCAGGGCACTGTTTCTGTTAGGTGTACTTTGCATGGATTTCATATACAATAGGCCAAAAGGCCTATGCATTATTTATAAACAGGTGAAAACACAGAATAATGTTAAAGGTATGGGATAAAACCATGATTGAATTTAATGATAATATATACATATGATAAACTGGGTTTAGAAAATAATGACATGAAGGATCAATAAAGCTCAACTCATTGCAGCAAGCCAGGTAAGTAAGAGATTAAATGTAAGGAGCTGTGTTTTGGAAGTGGTAGAGGAAATTCTTCCAAAGACTATTTATTGAGTAGAAATTATAATTCTCTTTGAATATGTGGGTATAATGAATGTTCTCAAAACAGTAATTAATTAAAACATGCATGCACCAATTAATTAAAAACAATTTCAGTCTTTACTACACACATTGTGTCAGATGTTCTAAAAATCTCCCCTCATGGAGTTGCAGATCAATAATCTCCATCAACTTTTAGGATAGCACAAAGGAATTTTAAAGGGACAAGTATGACCCCTATAGCTCTGTAAACATGAAAACTCCATAAATATTTATTTTTCAATTAGTTCAATGGTTCTTTGGAGGACATACATGGGCTTCACAGCAAACACACACACACACATACACACACACATGCAACTACATATTTCTCTTTGTGGTCATAGGAATTGATTTTAGATAATAAATTTCACATTTAACCATGGAGAGGCTTATGACATAGAGGATTTAATTTTTTAGTACCATTTGCTGGAAAATGATGTGGTACACTTGAAGGCTGATTAAGAGATGTTCTAGAAACTAGATATAAAATTGGAAGATAATCTACCAAAGTCCTTTAGAACTCTATCTCTTGCTGTGGCAACAAAAGAGGTTGGGACGTTCTGGCCAATTGCTAGGACTTGGTCCAGGCTTATAACCTTCCCTTAGGGAATTCAAATCCACTCTCTATATTTTTTCACATCTCTCCTAGCTCATCTTCAATGAAATATATTTTCTGATATTGCCCTCATCCCAATGTGTTTAATTCTTCTATTATTGTCTTGAAAACTTTCACAAGACCAAAAGCTAAATGGTAAGAATTTGAGAATAATTCTGGGACCAGGGAACCATGTAAAGTTAATTAGGCTGTTCACAAATTGAATGCATCTCTATAGCTCCCACATTCAGAGTCTGTGCTAAACCTAATATTTAATAGCATTTTTAACACATGGTTTTGCAATTCCTTTGGTGTGTGTCAGTGAAGCATTATCTGAGACACTCAAGAATATGTAAAAATATAACGATGGCACAGCTGCAGAGCTACTCAACTTCCATGTTTGTGTTTCTTTGTTTGTTTTGTAAACTTGAAATGCAAGTTGAAATGATTGTACAGGTTCATAAACAGGATTAGGTGCCCTTTCTCAGAGATAATGAGTAAGAGATTAAGCTAAGCACTGCATATTCAATAACCTGCTTCTTCCTCCTCACCACAACAGGACCACTCTCATACCACCATACCTTTTGAGCACTGATGAACTGAGCTATCAGAATGCCACATCCTGACCTTTTATCATGAATTCCCCAGTAGGCGAAATACCTCAAGGAGATTCCGATGATCTCAGTGGGCTCCTTTTAGTGCTTGAATACACACAGTAAAGACAACCATTAAAAATAATATTGACGGTCAGTGCCTGTGGCTCAAAGGACGCCAGCCCCATATGCCTGAGGTGGTGGGTTCAAACCCAGCCCCAGCCAAAAACTGCAAAAAAAAAAATAATAATACTAAATAAATAAAAAAGAAGATTGATGATGTGTGTGGATTTTTAAGTGGTAGCCCTGTAGGATAATCGAGACATCCCATTGTTAGCCCTTGGGAGATGTCATCAGATTTTATAGAAACTCTTCCAACACAACAAAATATATCAACACTAATGAAGTGCTTTGAAAGTGTGTGTGCTGTTAGCCAAAGGAAGCAGGGTAAATGGGACAAGAGAATAAGCAGGAGATCTGTGGGTGGCCTTCAGGGCATGTGGGCAGGGTCGGGAAGTACAAACTCATAAGATTTGTGTTTGTCAAAAGGAATATGGAGTATCAATTAAATGTCAAAGCATATAGTGCCATTTGTTGTTTTTGCTTCTACTTGTTGAACGACTACTAATTTTACTTATTGAACAACTACTTTGTACTCTCAAACCATGTTATTAATATGGGGAGTCATTTGTTTTCTTTAGCTGTAGAGGTTGACATGTAGCTTGGAAATATTGGCTCAGAGCATCACATCTTATTGGCCAGAGGTTAGGACATGGATAGAGTCAGGCTAACCTGAGAATAACATACTCATTTTGACATTTTCTGTTGAAAACGTTGAAAAAAGAACATATTCTTTCTGCCAGATTCAGAAATTAACAAAGTACAAACTATGGCTGTAGGAGGCTACCTATGGCTGAGGGATATGTTTTAGAACAAAGCCAACACATACAAGGCCAATTACCAATAAACTTATCTGGATCCCTCGCCAGCTTTCCCCAAGTTGCTCATATAAATAATTGAAAAATGTTTATTGGATTTTTGATTAAAATTAGTTTGAATTTTATTTCTGTCACTGGTACTTCTCAGAATAGTTGTGAAATGTGTAAATAATTAAGATTTACTGAGTTTCTCTTAAAAGGCAAAGCTTGACAAGTACAGCCTGTGTGCCACCATTTTATTTTAGGAAATGATTCCAAGGAAGGTTAGGAGACAAGTAGTAACAGAATGATGGGAGAAACCAGTTCAAGCTTATGTTATCAAGTTTGCCACTACCAAGGCCCACTGGTCATCAAGGCTGCCAGCACCATTATCAGTATCACTCATCTAAGAAGTGGAGATGTCCTCAACCACAGCCATATGCCCAGTGTGCAGCAGTTGACAGACACGGGATAACTGTTATCGAAACTTTCTTTCAAAATTCTTAAAAACAGGAGGGAGGCAGAAGTTAGTGAACCAAAATGATTCTGAATTGGGAAATCAGGTTTATTGATGAAGCAAAAAGCTTAGACAAAGGTCTTAATCTTGGCTATTGGTTTTCTTGACTACCTTCCAATGGTAGATTCGGGTAATTCGCACAATCAACATTTGTGTTTTCAACTACTTTCAACTTATCCTCATGGTTAAATGATGACTATAATTACTCCAAGGCATAACCTGGTTTCCTATTATTTTTACAAGATTGGTGTAAGAAGAGTCAGCACCTAAATAAGCAAGCTCAACGTACTGCCCTGCCCCACAGCGAAGAGTGACTGGCTATTCTGTGTGTACAGGCTTCATTCTTGAGGTATATGTAGGAATCAGTGATTACAGGATGAAAGGCAGAGTCAAGGATTACGTATGAATCTAATTCTTGTTAGAATAGTGGAAAGTGAGCTCAGGCAAGGATACTAACTCCAATCAATTGACAATACCTGCCTAAAATATTGTTTTACATGAATTTCTGAGAATGTTTAGTGAGATAAATTCCATATTTCTTAAGTGATTGATGGATGAGAAAATAAAGGATTAGCAAACAAACTTTTAATTTGACATTCCTTTAAAAGGGGTGAGAGGGTCTGAGAGAATGAAAGAAAAAAGTGCTTATTCAAAGAGTGTCATTACAAATTTGTCAAATCAATTATAGGGTGCCAATCCTCCTACATCCCCAGACAGTATTTCCAGATTGTACATGTATAAGCATTTTGTGGTTTTTTGCAGATGTCCTGTATCTTGGCATTGGAGAAGATCATGGGCAAGAAGTGAAAATTACATGATGTAAGGCCTATGGAAATATGTTATTAAGTTGCATCGGCAGAATGCATAAATGACACAAAGAGGTAGACAAGAGCTATTCAACAACTATATCCCTCCACCCACTTTTTATGACACTACATTTTGTAATAGCCTGTCTGATGAATCCATAGGGCCTTACCAATATAAAGGAGTGGGATTCATATTATGACATTTTAAGAATTATATTTTATGGATCCACAGTCAAACCATTTATTAAAAATCAGATTTAATATTTGAGCAGTAAACCATGTCATTCAAGCCTAGGGTACAGCTGCTATCTAGGCAAGAATGTCAGTGAAATAAAAATTAGCATTGCAGCATGCTAACAAAGTAGGAAAATTATAGTATTCTTCTTAAAAGTGATAATAGCCTGACCCATATTTATACTTACTTTGTGAAAAAATTGCTGTTTTCAATAAGTTTTTGAGAATAACACTGACAGTAATGAAGCAGAAAAAAATGATGGATGTTAAGAAATTAAGGTGCTTCATAATAGGCTATAAAATTGTATCTCTTTGTTACCCATGCACTGTTGATGAGCTTGCAGCATTTTAGACCTTTTTAATTTATGATGAAGTCATTTTATTTCTTTCAGCAACAGTGGATATAATTTCCTTATCTATCATTAGAATGGTTTAATACTTTCATTAATCCACACATCATAAAGCAGAGAGTCATTTTTATACTTTCTTCAATCACTTATTTCTCCTATTCCAGAAAAGAAAGCACTGTTTTCTCTTGATTCCAAAGTGAAACTTAAGCATAGTATCTTCATGAACCTTCACAATTAGAAAGAGAAGATACAGAGATGGGGCTTCTATTGCCACCATTTATTTATATCATGATTAGGATATTGTTAAGCTTTATAATAAATCAGAAAAGTGACATTGTGGTTTTTTTAAATTAAGTCATATATACATAGATCATGAATACATTTATGTTTTTGTGGGATTCAGTATGTTGTACAAATTGGAGTGCTTACATTAATGCTGACTATGTGACAGTGGAAGTCAGCAAGAATTTCAACAGATTATTTTATTGCAAGGTGACTATAATGATAATATAATGTATTGTTGAAAATGTTAAGAGAATAGATATTATGTGCTCTTAACATAAAAATAGTAACCATGTGAGATAACGCATTTTTTTTTATTGAATCATAGCTGTGAACATTAGTTCAATCATGGGGTACAGTGTGCGGGCATCACATACAATCTGAGATACTTTCATCCACCTGTTTGACATAACATTCATGAGATTTTCTTTAAAAACGAACCAAAATCATCAGAGTTAAATCCCAGAGAAATAGGGGAGGAGCCAAAATGGCGGTCTGTAGCCAGCTTTCTGCAGATGCTCCTGTCCAGAAGGAGAGTTAAAGGACAGAAATTTAGCGAGAAAGCCAACAGTTTGGAACTGAGCCAAGAGACAAGGTCGAGGAA
>CAUYON010179561.1:0-16118 GCA_963573935.1 Arctocebus calabarensis
TAGCCACAGCTGCCGGCAGGATTAGACTGAACGAACACACGCAACCACTTGCCAGATCACCACTGCTTTTGCCTTCCTCAGGGGGTCCAGAAGTCTCACGCTATCTCCCTGTGTCCCCAAAGGGATGTTTCTGGGCAGATCTCGCCAGCCAGAGATGCCTGAAGTCTTCTCTCCCCTGTCTCACCATGCCCAGTTGCAAGGAAGCTGTTACTCGGCCACCATCTTGGCTCCTCCCCCAAAGCTTACAATTTTTTAAAACTCATTTTGAAAAAAATAATCCCCTAGTGTTTAAGGATTATGTAGGCTACAAATTAAAAGTAAAATCTAAAGCGTAGGAAGCGAAAAATAATAGCAATTATTCCAAATCAATATTGAATATAATGGTTATCTCTATTTTACACAGAAAAACCAAAATAAGAGTTTAATAAAAATTTAAGTTCATGGGAATAACCAAAAAAAAAAAAAGTCAGAAAGAAAGAAACCTAGAAAAGATCAAGCAAGCAACCAGAGATGTTAGATAACTAAACAGAAAGTTTTCGTGTTTACATGGATGGAGCTGGAACATATTCTTCTTAGCAAAGTATCTCAAGAATGGACTATGCCTTTCTTAATTTCAGAAAGCCCATCATGAAAGTCCTGGGAACGAAGAACACTCACTTTAACCCATGCCCATAGTGACTACTGCATATTTCCTGACATCTTAATTACTGGTATGTGACTGATTTGTGACTCATTATAATCATAGGCATTTTTATTACTTGATGCTAACAACAGAAACTGGGGCCTCATCATGTTTTCATCCAGGGACTAGATAGATACATATATCAATAAATAATCTGGCCTTATATAATAAATTTGAAAGAATAGAAGAAAAATAAAAATTAAGTGAGAGACAAACACCAAGTTTTGTTGTTAGACGCATGATTGCAATTGTTTGTATGATGGCTATCTTTATTAGATTTCCAGATAGGCACTAAGAAAGTTGATGAAGAATATATTCTATAAAATTAGCTTGTCTCTACAATAGCAAACAACCAGTATGATCCTCACATGGCAAAAAAAAAAAAAAAAAAAAATCCCAATTATTTTGAGAATGGACTGCTTAACAAAGACTCACATATACATTTTTTTATTGTTTGGGATTCCTTGAGGGTACAAAGAATTAGGTCACATTGATTGCAGTTGTTAGATAAAGTCCTTCTTATAATTGTGTTCCACCCTAAAGAGGTGTGCCATATACCTTGACTCCCATCCCCCTCTCCCCTACTCTCTCCCTGCCTCCTCATTCCCCTACCCTACCCCTTGTATTAGCTCATCTACTGCCTTCATAATTTTATATTTTGCTTCTTAAATTATAATAATGAGATCTTAACATCTTAATATTTCAGCTGGTTGTATTTGACCATTTTGGCCATTTTAAATGGCCAACTGTTAAAATCTGTTGGCAAATATAAATATCAAGTTTCTCCAGCAAAATATGTACTCAAAATTAACATAAACAACAGTATGACAACCTAGTACTACATTCCTTCTGATATAATACACTGAAATTAAATAAATCAAATCATGAGGAACATCAGAAATACCCACATTATGAAACATTCTACCTAATAACTTCCCTGTTCTAAAAGTATTCCAGATAAAAGACAAATTTATCAGTCATGTCTCTTTAGTATTCATTATAACTACAGCTTCCAAACTCAACAAAAGCCAAAAACACAAAGATAACTATTGTCCTCTGTGTGTGTATTCTACAAGATTACTGATAGCTCTAAGATATGGAATCCATCATATTCATTTGTACTTTCAATTTAGCCTTCCCTATTAAAAGAATTATAGTTATCTATTTACAGATTCTACCAAATTAAGTTGAGCTTCTTGTTTTTTGTCGTGCAGACATTTTACATTTCAATGTTAATTGCCATGTTAATAAAGTCTTTGTATTACATTATCATTCAAAGAGAAAAAAATGATTTACAGATTTTATTTAAAGTGGGTGGATAAATCATTTTCTGTGAAGGTAAACATTCCGGTAGCTTTAGTGTCATTTTCCAATATTGACTTCTCCTGGTTAGTCTGATATTATTAAGAAATACATCTCAAGGTCAAAGCTTTAATGACAGTATCTGCTGCATTATTTCAGAAAGTATTATAGGTTGCTTTTGAAGTTTAGGGATATCTTTGCAACATTAATATTTTGACATACTTCCTTAACTGGATGTAGTCAGCATAGTCAGCAAAAAAAAGTAAAAAAAAAACAACAACAAAAACTCTACCTCATTTTTATTGGAAATTTTAATGAAGAAAGCTGAGCCATCTCCTGGAAGTTCAGTTCTCTGGAAGTTAGGAATGGAATGATTCAGTTCTATGAGTTTTCAAAATCCAGAACTCTTACTCAGTGCACCAAGAAATGACTTTGGCATCCCCCATTGGAATCATTTTATAAAAGAGATTAAAAATCTCATTGCTAAATCTATTGCTAATAAATCGTTTGGGGCTTCTCAGTTGAAAAGGGCTTGGATGAGTTCCAAAATACTTAGTGTGACACTGGGAATGAACTGCAGCAGAAGGATTGGCCCAGGTAACAGCCTAACACCTGAGCAAAAGACTAAGGAGTGTTTCTAAAAGGTAAAGTTCTGCATAGAAAAATGAGGGTAAAATCATAGCAATTTGGGGTTTTATAAAGTATTTCTTATGGTATTTTCCTAAGCTAGTAAACATAGGGCATTTTTAAATTTATATGAAATATTGTTTCTAAAAAGACATTGACTTCTATTGAAGAAACTTATTTCTAAGTAGAGTTGCAAATTTAGGCTCACAGAGAATGAATATTGTATACTGACAAATACAAGCAGTCCCTGGTTACAGAAGAGATAGGTTCTATAGGTTTGCACGTAAGTTAGAGCAGGTACATTTGCCTATTATCTGTAATAGCCTCCCTTTGTAAGTATAAGTTGTCTGTGATTTCGATGTTTATAATTTGGAGATTGTCTATAAATATATTTTTAGGTAACTGGATTTGTAGGAAAAAGAAAGTTTGAGGATATCAACTGTATATCGTATTCTGATGAAAGAGGATTCTATTTAGAAAGTGTCAATGTAAGTTGCTCTTTAATAATTCAATAGGCATTTCAGTAGGCAAATTGTATACAACTGCTTTATGTTAATAGATAAGAAGATACTTTACGAACTAAACTATACTTTGAAATAGAGCAGGTGCTAAAATTTTCAAAAGCATTTATATGTACAGTATGTGAGGATTGCCAGTAAAATGTTAAAATAGTTATAAGGCTAAATTTTTTACAGACTTCCTTCCATAGTACAATTTATAGTTAAGTAGACTAAAGAGACTCTTTAAGACATTCTCTGATACCGGAGTTTCAGGTTCTTGGTCTCAGGGATTTGAAGAAGGAATCAACGGACCACAGGAGTAGTGGTAAGTCAGGATTTATTTACAGAAACAAAAATTACAACAACTACAAGAACCAAACCTCCTGGCAAAGAGACCCAGGAAGGGAACAAGCTCTCTTGCTCCCTCTCCGAGGTCTGGTGAAGGTCTGTATTTGAGCTCTCTGCTCAGGGGTTTATATAGTCCCAGGGGATTATTTTGCTGGAACTCTTAGGGCATGGGTCTTCTACAGCCAGCTGTCCAATGAAGTCTCAGGCCCTGGAAACTGACATGACATTGGCCAGTCAGAAGTGCACAAGGAGAAGAAGCAAGGCCCAACCATGAAATGGACTAGCCAGAAGAGCACAGGGGAGGAGACAGTAAGGCGCTGGTGTCTTCTGGAAGGTGTCTGGCCCTTCCTGCAAGCTGGTTCCTCCATCCCCCACAGCATCAGCACTGCAAGGGCCAACGTGGCAGGTTGTGGGACTGCCTTCTGCTGCATCACTACTGTCTAAATAGTTCTGGTCTTATGGTATTTTTTTATTATTATCTATCACAAACTTGAATTAGAAAAAATATGTTTGCTTTTTTTAATACCGAGTCATAATGATGCAGGACAAGGTGGAGCCACGACCTGCCGCCTTAGCTCTGGCAGTGTTGATGCTGCCATGGGAGGAGGAACCAGCTTGCTGCAAGGGCCAGATAGGGGAGACACTGAGCCTTGCTGTCTCCTCCCCATGCACTTCTGGCCGGTCAGTTTCATGGATGCCGCCTTGCTGTCTCTTCAAGTGAGTTTCCAGGGCCTGAGAGTTCAGGCACTTTGCTGCTGATTGGAAAACTGGCTGTCACTGATGAAGACCCACTCTCTAAAAGTCAACATTGAGTTCCAGCAAAACAACCCCTTGCAACTATATAAACCCCTGAGCAGAGAGCTCGAGTACAGATCTGAAGAGAGAGCTAGAGAGCTTGTTCCCCAACTGGATTCTCTCTGTCAGGATCAGGACTTTTGGATTTCTAAGTTTTTGTATTTGTTTCTGTGAATAAATCCTGTCTTACCAGTGATCTTTGGTCTTTTGCTTCATTCTTTGAATCACAGAGACCAAGAACCTGAAACACAGGTATCAGTAACACCGGAATGTTTTCTTATTTTGGTGGAGTGCATACATATTAGACTGAGATACTTCATCCACTTTTTCTAAACACATTGTTTTTAATTCTCAAATAAAGAAGTAATTTATATTTCAAACAAACAAGTTATTTAAGTAAAATGAAAACTTTAGATCATATATAGGCAACATAAATTTGATTTCAATAAAAATGTTAAGATTTTCCTTTAGCCTATATCCATGCATAAAACAGATTCTGTATATCCTTAAAAAATTTAAACATGTTTTTTTCTTTTCTTAAATACAATCTGTAACATTTAAGAAGTGTAATGGCATCTGGTACCCTGTGATTCTCACTAAGAATTTCCAATGTTTATTCTCATTCCCCTTTTAGGAGTTAATTTAGGGAGAAAAATTTCCAAAGTAATGCAAACATTCCTACAGAGTATATGGGAATTCAAGGCAGTTTTACTACTCAAAAAAAATAAAAAAATAAAAACGTCAAAGAGAAGCTTCCCATGAGGCCCGAAGAATGCCAACAACAATGAAGCTGAAGCAGCTTTACAGATCCCTTTGCACTCACTTAGACTGAGTCAGGGAACATATTTAATCAAAAGGGATTGGGAAAGGATTATAAAGGATTGTGTTTACCTTACCCTGGGCATTGAATGTGCAGCTATGTGTAACGAGCCAGGGAACTCCAAGATGTAACTACGTATAAGATTGAAAATCAGGAAGGAGAGAGGTAGAATACAACATTAAAGCCAGAAACCCCGTCTCTCTCCTGTGAACTTTAGAATTTTGGCTAGCTCAACTGAACACCAGGGACCTATCCTATTGTTAGCAGCTCAGTAGACACTGGGAAATTGTAGCTTATAGCTTTAAAGGTTAGTCTGTGCTCAAAAAAGACATATAAAGGCAGCATGGATTCTGGCATTATTTATCATTTCTAGATGTAGTCACTACATAATGTCACTGACTTCTGTGTCAGTGGGGAACTCTCCGAAACCCTTTTCAGCAGGCCATCTACTGATAAAGCACAGCACCCTGAGACCAAGCAAGAAAAGATGAATCACATTGGTGTTTCTTTTGTAAATCATTCACTTTCATAGAGAGTCTCTTCAGGAACTAAAGTGCTTGAAATTATGCAAGGATAAACATCAGCTCATCCTATAAGGAAAAAATATATAAATACAAGTATTTACATGGATAAATTTAACCTGTGTCTTCAGTGAAACATGACAAATGGTAATATGTGCTTGCATTTTTTATTTCTTTTACAAAGAAGTTTTTAAAATACAAATCAAGTTTCTGGCAAATATATATCCAAAAGAACAACTTTTTAAAACAAACGCAAGCATTTACTATATGTTAAACACTTTGTAATTTGCTGTGGCAGACCTAAGCCAAAAAAAAGATTGACTTTACAGAAATTATTACTGGAAATAACAATAAATGTAGAGAAATTACCTTCATATATATCAGAACATAAAACATTTTAAAATATACTAGTAAAATACAATAAAAGATTAAAGAAGGAAGAGAGAAATTCCAACAAAAAGTAATGAGTAAGATTGGGAAAGGTCCATGGAGGGACTGAGGTGTCAACAGGGAAGGCTTCCTCATGTTATCTTGGTGTGGAATATTAAGTAAAATTTCCACAGGTAGACATAGCTGTGAGAGCATTCTAGGTAAAGGGAATAGAATTAGTGAATATGTGGTCTAGAATCAAATTCATAGTTTTAGGAACCCTCAAAGCATTCTAGCTCTCTGGGTTGTGGATTTCAAACTGAAGTACAAGTAAGTTGAGAATGAGATGGACTCTGTGCCACACTAAAATTTAGCTCACACAACACCAGACCCAGCCTTTCTTCCTCATCCACCTCCAGCACAGGAGTTAAAAAAACTACTGGTTTTTTTTTTTCTTTGAGACAAAGTCTTACTATGTTGCCCTCGGTAGAGTGCCCTGGCATCACAGCTCACAGCAACCTCAAACTCTTGGGCTTGAGCAATTCTCTTGCCTCAGCCTCCCAAGTAGCTGGGACTATTGGAGTCTACCATAATGCCTGGCTAGTTTTTCTACTTTTAGTACAGATGAGATGTAGCTCTTGCTCAGGAGGGTCTCAAACTCCTTCGTTTGAGCAGTCTACCAACTGCAGCCTCCCAGAATACGAGGATTACAGATATGAGCCATCGGGTCTAGCCAAGTGTGACTTTTTCTATTCTTTAAATTCCCTGTGTTTTGATCCTTCAAAGCTTTTCACTAAGAAAAACAGATATGGTGTGATGCACAGAAGGAACCTTTCTACTTACTTGCGTCACTATTTTCTTCAATGCTGGCTGTGTACACACTTTGTGAAAAGACTGGGGCGTTATCATTTATGTCCATAACTTTGACTCTCAGCTCAAGAGGGCTTTCTAAATCTTCACCCCTTGAATTCAGGGCCCGACAATAGATCTGTGAAAAGTTGGGGAAAAAAATTCTTTCTCTACCAAAAGAACTTAAGCAGCAGGCTTGAAAATGCATCAACAAATATGCAAAGAAACAATTTTTTTCCAGTGAATTCAAATCATGATGTAGTCAACAATTTAAATACTATGGAGACACTTGATTACATGCACATGCAACAAGCCAGATGAAAATCCTTTACTCCAAACTTATTTTCACACTTTTTCCATCCCTTTAAGCCCTTTATTCGGTATCCATCTACTATGCTTTATCAAAAGTAAGCTATAGTCCTGAGAAAATATTTTTTAAAAAAGGGGAAAAAACCTACTATGACTAGGCTACTGTGACTTACCAAGAAGAGTGGCGTAATCTCTCTGTCTACCACAGAAGTGATGTTAATTTCCCCAGTGCGAGGATTAATGGTGAATACTCCGTATGGTGGTCGATCAATCCCTGCCCCAGAGATCCGGTATGTAATCTTGTGGTTTGATTCGCAGTCTGATCGAATCTAAGAGAAAAATGGCTAGAAGGTGATTTAATTTAGAGCAGAGAATAAACTTCAGAGAGTAGTGGAATAATAAGGAAATTATTAAAAAGGGGGTTTGTAGCCAGATGGCCTTGAATTGAAACCTGTGTTAGTTCTGTGTGTATTTGGAAAATTCACTTAACTTTACCTAGACCAGCTTATAGGGGATAATTCCATCTGTCTCATAGCTTTGTTGAAGGGAATTGTACGAGGTAACACATATATGGCACATAAATACTCGATGCTAGATTTGTTATTATTAAACAATACATTGTTTAATTATCTGGTATTTTTGCATACAGAAATTTTGACAAGAAATCACAATCTTTATATATTTTTAACATTGTGTCACATTAATAAGTATCCTACATAGACTCTGAGATTTAGTCAAAGTGGTAGTAGATAAATAGAGAAAATCAGAATAGGAGAAATACAAAGTTTAGAGATACTGCTAAAAGTTATAATTTTATAAATTTAAACTTTCTTGCCAAGTTAGATTTGATGGAAAATATTCTACCATGTAGATATTGTTTTAGTAGTTTTATATCTATTGTTGATAAACTTCAACCATGATAGTTTAAATTTTGAAATCTTTTATACTAAAGATGAGAACATTTAGTAAAACATTAAGATTTAGTATCGAGACATTCACAGTCAAGTTAAGACAGCTGGAAATGTGCAACTTTGGTTAGCTCATCTCTAATCCAAAGATCTTTTTATGCAGAAGAAAACCCAAGGACCTTCCAAAATGCAAAGAAAAAGAAAGGTTATGCAATGTAAGGGATAATATAAAGCTATCACTATGTGTTGAAAGGAAATAATAATTTTAAAAACTTCCCCCTGATTTGAACACTTCTGACAGAGTACATCTCTTTTCTTGAGCTGAGGTTGTATCTCTTAACATCATTGATGATTCTTACTGTTAATGTGAGGCTGTAAAGAAGGAAGGAGGGAATTCTAGGATATCTTTTTTTATTGATTTCAATAGTGTTCCAAGGCCAGGATGCCTGGAAAAAGCTAAGGAAGCTGTTAAGGTAAATCCATCCTTCGTGGATCAATTTATTACACATCCTTTCTTTAACTCTCCTTCCTTATTGGTAGCCATCATTTGTGAGGGTCTTTTAAGATGCTCCCAGTTGCTGGATGTAGACAGCCATGGGAACTTTGGACACTGTCCTTCTTTTCTTGGAGTAAATTTGTCAAGTGCAGTAATCACTTGACTTTCTGGAGGGTTAGTCTTCAGACTATCACCAGGAGAATAAATTTCTTGTAGCATATCCAGTCAGTATGGGCAGATGATGCCTAATTGTGCTGGAGACCCAACTCCTTCTTCTAGGATCACTGCCCCTCGCCTCCTGCTCTGTGTTAGCGTCTCAGCAACATAAGCAAATAACAGCATCCTGGAAATGTCTGAGAGCTTTCTTCCCCTGTGCAAGCATTTGTTACCCGCTTATTCCGTCACTTACTCTGGCAATTGGGTTCCTCTTGGAGTTGTCTTCGCCTTCTCGACAGGCCGCAGCAAACTTGATCCATTCCCGCTTTTGTCTTCTGACGGTCTGCCACTTTGTCGTGCCATTTTCAATGTCTAATTCTTTTACCTTAAGAAAAAATGGTTCATGTTTCTCACAGTGTTAGAACAATTTTACTAAGTGAGGACACTTATTTAACATTGTAAAGTGCATATAGAAGAAAGGATGACATTGAATTTAAAGGACAAAGAAAGTTTTCACTAATTCACGACTTATGATAGAGCGTGATCACCCTGGATGCTCTTTCTTTTATAATCATCTCACTCCCAATTATTTGATTCTAGTGAAACAAGTTCAATCAGCTACTTGTGGAGCTCCTAATGTGCTATACTGAGAAAATGGTATAGTTTTTCTCTCTTCGATCTGACATCACTTAGGGGCTGTGCCTACCGTACCCTTCACTGACCAGACTTTGGAGTCCCAAGCGTTAAATTTCTACTCTGTTGCAGGTGAGCACATCCCGTTACAAAATGACAGTTATGCTGATGACTGGGGCTCACCCAGAAGAGGGAAGGGATTTTTTTTCTGTCGATAAGGACACCACTATGGTTATGCATCCCAATATATTATTGCAGGATTAGAAAAATAATGTTAACTAAATTGGTGGTACTAAAAATAATCCCACGGACATCTATGTGGCTCCTCGGTGTACATGTGCGTCTCTGTTTGCCGTATGTTTGTCCTTTTGTAGTCTATGTTACTACCCTTTTTAAAATTTATTTTTGTTATATTTATTTTTTTATTAAGTCATTTGTGCATAGATCATGCATACCTTTATCCCATTATGGGATTTGATGTGTTGATTATTTGTACTATGTTGCTACTCTTGATGGGAGCTTAAGAATCTCATATTATCAAAGCGTTCAGAAATGTTACTACATGTACAAACATATTCATATACATGCATAAACATTTGCCTATATACACTTATGTTTGTAAATCCTAATGTGCCTATTGAAACATAGATGATTATATGTTTATTTAAGCTAAGCTTCCTTTAATTACCATTTTGGGGAGGGAGATGTTCCATTGACTGCAATATAGCCTTTCAAGAACAAGTGCAGTTGCATTTTTAAAAATCTTATTTGGATACAACTTTCTGAAATGTACCATACATCCTCCCCTTTTTAAAAAATTGAATAGGGTTATAGTCTGTTGTTTTGGCTAGAGTGCAGTGGCCTCATCATAGCTCACAACAACCTCAGACTCCTGGACTCAAGATATCCTCCTGCCTCAGCCTCCTGAGGAGCTGGCACTCACTACGGGCATGTGTCACCATGCTCGGCTAATTTTTCTGTCTTTTACAGAGATGGGGTCTTGCTCTGACTCATGCTGGTTTCAAATTCCTGGCTTCAAGCAATCCTCCTGTCTCAGGTTTCCAAGGTGCTAGGATTGCAGGTGTGAGCCATTGCGCTTGGCCTATATTCCCTGTTTTGCCAAACAGAGATGAGAAAAATAATTTTATTTTTTCCAGTGACTTGAGATAGTCATAATAGAAGTTTAACTACTATACTAAAATAAAGCCCTGCTAGAAATAGGGAAGGAAGCAGTAGCATTATTTCCCAAGTCCCACTCTAAATGGCAGCAGATTCTGTTCCTATTTACTTGTGATTACACATTTTCAAATTTTTGTATCTTTCTTTCATTAATAAACCATCAATTGTCTTTCTTGCTGATGAGTATCTAAAATTCCTCTCTTCCTTCTACAGTGTCACTTTGTTTCTTGTGCTTTGCAATAAGTTAAGAAACATAAATGAACTACTAACATAGCTTGATGAATGAGAGTTAGGAAAATAGTCGTATTATACATTACCTCAACAATAAATTCACTGTTAACTTCCAGCACCACCTGTGATAGAAGGTACAATATTAGTATACATTTGCATATTTAATTTCTTTCTTTCTTCCTTTTTTGACCAGGGTCAAACCTGCCCACCCCAGTACACGGGGGCTGGCTCTCTAACCATTGAGCTACAGGTGCCCAGATGTATTTACATATTTTAAAGGAAACAATTCATAAAACAATTGAGAATATTCTTTTACTAATTCATTCCTTATATATACATTTTGTTAATAATATGGAATAAACATGGCTAATACAAATGAATAATAGGAGCCTTTTTTTTTTTTCCCTGCCAAGTTTGTTAACTTTTAGAGGAGATGAACACAGCACTGTAGGCAGGAGGATGCTTGCACGGCGGAGGCCCAGCGTGCTCAGCAGAGGGCAGAGCAGAAGACACATGTCATGCAAGTGGATTTCAGGAAGCCTTCCCAGGGGAGTGGGGATTTGAAAGGGCTCTGCAGGCTGAGGCTGTTCAGACGAGAAGAATTGATGGGGGAGAACATTTCAGCCAAAGTAAAACAGGGACACAAGTGTAAGGGCGCTCAGTTTCAGGGGGTGTTACAGAAATGGCAAATAAGATTATTAGCCAGAAGGTAGAGGATACAGTGGGGAGCCATGGGAGGCAGGGTTTGGAATGTCAGTTTGGGGGCACAACATGAAGGGCTTTCTAGACGGGCTGAAATGTGTAGATTTCCTCGGGTAGAGACTGGGAGTGGCAATAACATTGTCTTTAGAACAGATGATTGTATGGAGGGAAGGTTATGAAAGAAAACACTTGAAGTCGAGACAAAGAATTAGCAATGGCTTAAGTAAGGCAAATTGACACAAACCTAGGTGCTGAGGTGGCTCTAGAAAAAAAGAAAGTGAGTCGTCCCCAAGGAACTGATAAGGCTGGGCTTACAGTCTGTGGGATGAGAGGGGAGGAAAAGGCAGGTTTTGGAGACAAGCTTGGCTCTAGCAGCAAGGGAAGTGCTACTAATAGAAACAGAACCTTCAGCAGAGGAGAATCACT
Source organism: Arctocebus calabarensis (assembly GCA_963573935.1). Classification (NCBI taxonomy): domain Eukaryota; kingdom Metazoa; phylum Chordata; class Mammalia; order Primates; family Lorisidae; genus Arctocebus; species Arctocebus calabarensis. The sequence continues at coordinate 11,854 of CAUYON010179561.1, forward strand.
GCAGGGCGATGATGACTTAAGTTTGTTTTATTTATTTTCAATGTCGTCAAACATTTGAGGCAGATATAAAATCTGAAAAAGTGCAGTTTTTTCCAAACATTAGTGTTACTTGAAGTTGAGGAAAATGAGCATACTCAAAGGGACAGTTTAAGACAACAAATGAAGCCCGTAGCACAGTGGTTACAGTGCCAGCCACATACACCGAAGTTGGTGGGTTCGAACCCAGCCTGGGCCAGCTAAAACAACAATGACAACTGCAACAATAAGAAAAATAGCTGGGCGTTGTGGTGGGTGCCTGTAGTTCTAGCTCCTTGGAAAGCTGAGGCAAGAGAAACATGTAGGCCCAAGAGTTTGAGGTTGCTGTGAGCTGTGATGCCGCAGCACTCTACTGAGGGTGACATAATGAGACTCTGTCTCAAAAAAGAAAAGAAAAGAAAACAACAAATGAAGTAAGCAGAGAACAGAATCCTGTGAGAAAAACTGACATTTGTGCAGGGGACAGAAGGAAGACGTGTAGGAGCGGAGGGCTCAGACAGACGAAGAGAATGAAGGTTGAGAGAGCTGGATTATGGTGCTGGACAAGATTTGCCAGTGAGAGAAGAAGGTGGTGGTGAGGTTGGGCAGGAAACGGAGTTTAGAAAGGAGAAGGGCATTGGTAAAGAGGTGTGCAGAAGTATCTAGAAAGGAGACAGAAGGAGTGGGGTGCACTGACAAAGCGTTACACAAAGAGGGAAGTTTTGATGGGTTTTCTGTTGGAGCAAGATCACTGAGGATGGAACTGGGGCAGCCGTGGGATCTTCAAGTAGGCAGGCAGCATCGACTTTCGCAGGTGTCATGAGCCAAATCTTAAGGAACGAGTTAATGAGAAGTGGGAAATAGCAATTCTAGATTACATTTGCAACAAGTTAGAAGATTAAACAAATGTGAGAGGTGCAGTTAGAGGGGTTTAGTAGATCAAAGCATATTTTTCAGATTGGGAAATCATGTTCAAATCTACAGTCTACAGCAAGAGGAAAGGAGGTTTGTGGAGAAGGATGGTACATGGAGAAGGAAAGAGAAGGAGGGAGACACCAAGAAGTCGCTAACAATTGTGTTAGGAGACAATAGGAAAGACTGGATCAGAAATGCAGGTGACAGAGTTAGACCTGGCAATGGGAAATAATATTTCTTCTTCTGGAATGGAAGCTTGGAAGAATCCAATGAAGAGGAAACACCATTTCGAGGTTTGAGTGGAGGAAAATTACTCACTTGCCTGTCACATGGCTTTGGTTTTGGGGGTGAGTGGGAAGGGGAGGAGGTAGAAGAGATGTCAAAGATCTCTAAGTGTCCCTGGGAGGGAAGGTGACAGGAAGCCAACGCCGTGATTCACAAAGGAAAGGCAGCCCCAGCCAGCATCGTGCCTTAGGAAACACATGAGCTCAGAAAAGTAGAAACAGAGAAAATAAACTATTATTCCACGGTTGATGAAGAGTTTGTGGACCAGGTGAGCTGAGGAAGCAAGCCCGTGACCTGCAGCCCATCTGGCTCGTGCCTTCCTCAGGAGCCCGGGAGTCTGTCTGTCCCAGGGCTGGAGACTGACCGATCAAGCAGAGTGGATACCTAGAGAGGGTGAAGATACTATTGTGAGCCTTGGCTCGTCAGGGAGCAGAGTAAAACAGGGCTCTCCAACGACCCGCGCTGCTGGAGAAGGCTGGGACAGATAAGTGGAGGCAGAGCAGCTTCCTGAGGTGTGAGGAGGTGGGGAGAGGGTGGAGGTGATGGGCACACTGTGGAATGACAGCTGCGTTCCAGTAGGGGGACGAAACTAGAAATTTGGCATTAGGGCCGCCGCTCCCTTTTTAACTCAACTTTCTTTCTCACACGTAATTTTATTAGACATCAGTGAACTATTTAGAACTCCTGGAAAAGTAGATCATTATTTAATAGAAGATGGTCTTCTTCAATTGCTTATGGTATGTCATTTTATATGAAATGTTGCCTTTGGGGGGTTCGATTTTTGTTGTTGCTATAAAAGCAGATGTATCTGGAAGATACATAAAAGTAAAAAACGGATAACGGAGAATCCACACATTCTGCAGTTTGGTGCTGCGGGCTAAACTCCAACATGGGATTCTCAGGCACCGGCTTCTGTGGGAGGTGAGCTGGAAGTCCCGCTTTGATGGCTTCTAGAAGCTTGGTGAGCTCATCATGTGACTCCATTTTGATTATTTGTTTATGTAATTTCAAAATATTAAGGGGGTGCTCATGTTTGTGTTACATAGATCCCTTATATAGTGCTTGAGTCAGGACTCTTGGTGCATCATCATGCACCTGTTTTTAGTAAGCATCCCCTTCTCACCTCCGTCTTTTCTCCCTCCCCCTCTCTACTTTTCTCTTTCTTTCCCCTCTTTGATATTCTCTCCCACTTGTTCCTTTCTTCCTCCTTTCCTGACGTCACCTTAGGCCTGACAGACAAACACAGTAGAGTCGTCATGTCATTTATCCCATCCAGTTTGGTGAGGACAAGCCAACTGCCAAACCTCAGAGCTCTAAACAGCCTGATAACCTAATTGCAACTTGAAAGTAATCAATGAATCTTCACTGGGCCTCTGCTCATATTTCAGAGATGTGGTGGGTAGTTTTTATTCTTTAGTAGAATGCGTGCTCACCTTGGTTTCTGAAACGGTACATGTAATGTTGCAGTCTTCCAACAAGACTGCAAGGTAAACGTTGTACCTATATAGTGTTAAAACAGCAACCAAGAATGGACCCAAATCAATCACCATTTTACTGATTATCCTATTTATTCAACATCTAAAGTTTCTTTTGAATCACTTGATATGAGTTCACCAAATTGTTCTGATTTTATTTGAATTTTAGTATCATAAAATTTCAGCCCCTGGCTCTGAGTAAATATTGACATTTGACTTGACTACTCCTAATATTATCTTGTAGAGATTTTTAAAAGGTTTGGTCATGCAACCCGAACAAATTTTTGAAAACACAATATGCAGCCTCAAATCTTTCTATAATGGCAGCTAAATCTTTTTATCATAAAGTTGAAAGGTTGCAAAGGATGGAATTTAAGAATGTTACCAATATTGGGCTTTTATTTTGTTTTGGGGGCAGAGTCTCATTCTGTTGCCCCAGGCTAGAGCGCCATGGTGTGTTTTGGAAGAAACGTGAAATGACATCATCCCCTTAAACTGTGCAACATCAGGTAGCTGCGTGAATCTCAGTTACACTGTGAAAAATAGTTCTGGGCTCCTGGGTAGCCCAGAAATTCCTTGCCTATAAAAGTCACCTTTTCAGAACACATGTGGCCCAGGTAGCATCTTTTTATCCTTTTATACGTCTTGGCCTGGGAGCCTGGGTAAAAGACACACACACACACTCACGCATGCACGCAAACATACTCTCACACACACAGTGGAGGTGGTTGAATGGAGTGTCACAATGGTAGAGTCCTAGAAAGCAAGCCAGAGGCAAGTTCAGTTGAAGGAGAAAGAATAACCTGGAGAGATATGTGGTATCCTAAATGGGTTACAGTCTCTCTGGGCCTGGTGGATGAGAGTTTCCTGTCTTCCTTTTATCTTTGAGTGTCCTGAGATCACATTGCATTGATGGAAGGGATATAAAGATAAGACATGGTTCCTGCCCAGAGAGAGCTACACGTTAAAAGAGGGGTGAGCAGGTTAGTGAAAGAAGACAATAAGATCCATTAGGTACCAGAAAGGAAGGATTGAGGTGTTGGCCCAAAAGGGGAAGGGAGTGAATTTTGCTAGAGTTTGAAGAGTTTTGGTGTAATAGTATTGGGTTCAAATCCTAACTGTCCCGATGGTGAGCTAATTTCTCTACTGAGCTTTTTTTTTTTTTTTAAGAGAAAGTGTCCTGAGCTTTGCTTATAATCTGTAAAATAGGAATACTTCTATTTACCTTTCAGGATTTTTGTAATATGTTGAAATAAATTTACCTACAAAATAGTTTGTTAGTGCACTGGGACTGCAGTGCAATGACAGCTCTGGAGAACGAGCTTAGTTGTGATCTTGACTGGGAATGCTGAAACTCTCTTTGAATGCTACCAACCACATTAAAGTTGCCCATCAAGGCTTGGCACCTGTGACTTAACGGGCTAAGGCACCAGCCATGTACACCTGAGCTGGTGGGTTCGAATCCGGCCCGGGCCCGCCAAACAACAATGACGGCTGCAACCAAAAAATGGCTGGGTGTTGTGGCGGGTGCCTGTAGTCCCAGCTACTTGGGAGGCAGAGGCAAGAGACTCGCTT
>CAUYON010179567.1:0-14063 GCA_963573935.1 Arctocebus calabarensis
GCTCAAGCGAGTCTCTTGCCTCCACCTCCCAAGTAGCTGGGACTACAGGCACCCGCCACAACGCCCGGCCATTTTTTGGTTGCGGCTGTCATTGTTGTTTGGCAGGCCCGGGCTGGATTCGAACCCGCCAGCTCAGGTGTACATGGCTGGCGCCTTAGCCCATTGAGCCACAGGCGCCGGGCCATGTATATTCAGTATGTTTTATATGCTGTTTCTCTTATGAAGTTAGAATGAATATTTTTAGCCAGGATATTCATGAATGTTAATTTATTATTTGGTTTTTACTGGAATTATTTTCTGCTTGATTAAATACTTTAAGTCTATCCCACTAAATTTTTCAGACCAGCCAGGCTTATAATGTATCTTTGGTTTTTAGCTCAGTTCACCTTGCTGAACTTTGCCCACTCTACCTGATGAGACACAGATCACAGGTTAATTTAAAAGATCTCATATCTTGGATTCTTAACAATAAAAACCACAGAAGCCTAACTGGCCGACTTTCACAGTAAATAAGTTTGTAGTATAGCAGAAATATTGAGGACCTTGTAAAACTGCTAAAAAGGCTGGAAAAGCAGACTGAAAGATCAGCAGCCAGGAAATGCGCCCCAACCCTGCTGTAGAGCTTGTCCGGGGAGGAAACCACTGCCACCACCTCTGAGAAGGGAGGCTGCAGCTTGCTGATAGCAGCAACTATAATTGCTCAGTCCTAAGCCAACTGTTAAACCACTGTTACCACTCCCACTTGTTCATACAACAGATACTTTAGCAGCTGCTACATGGCCTCCACCAGAAACAGAGAAAGCATAACTGAATTTGTTTCCTTTTTTATTAATTCCCAAGTCAAAATTCAGCACCAGGAAAGAGACTGGCAGAACCTAAATCATATGCTCGTACCCTAGCTGCAAAGGAGGCGGAGAAAGCAAGATCTGGCACTTTAGCTTCTAAAACAGAAGGTGGTTTCTTGCTTCCATCAAAACTGATAGGCTGGGGGAATTTCTCGAATATAGGAAGAAATATCAAATAATAATAAATATTCAGGCTTTGATTTTGTCAATATCAGTAAAAACATTTTCTGTAAAAATTAAATAAATGCAGGCCAGGCGCAGTGGCTCATGCCTGTAATCCCAGCACTCTAGGAGGCCAAGGTGGGTGGATTGCCTGAACTCACAGGTATTGAGACCAGCCTGAGCAAGAGCAAGACCCCGTCCCTAAAAATAGCTGGGCATTGTGGCAGGCACCTGTAGTCCCAGCTACTTGGGAGGCTGAGGCAGGAGAATCGCTTTAGTCCAAGGGTCTGAGGTTGATGTGAGCTGTGACACCACAGCACTCTACTGGGGGCGACAAAGTGTGATTTTGTCTCAAAAAAAAAAAAAAATTAAATGCAAAAGACTCACGTTTCCTCCTAAGAGAGTGCAACAAAAAAGGCTGAATATTGGGCCCTCTTTCTGGATTGGTTACATCAATGCTTTGTTTCTGAAGTCATGAAGCACTTTGTTAGTAAGGGACTGACTTTTAAAGTTCTTTTTTTTTTAGGCAGAGCCTCAAGCTGTCACCCTGGATAGAGTGCCATGGCATCACAGCTCACAGTAACCTCCAATTCCTGGGTTCAAGCGAGTCCCCTGTCTCTGCCTCCCAAGTAGCTGGGACTACAGGCTCCCGCCACAACGCCCGGCCATTTTTTTGTTGCAGCCATCGTTGTTTGGCAGACCCGGGCTGGATTCGAACCCGCCAGCTCAGGAGTATGTGGCTGGCGCCTTAGCTTGTTGAGCCACAGGCGCCAAGCCTAAAGTTCTTTTGATATAGGACAATGCCTCTGGCCACCCAGAACACCATGACTTCAACACCAAAGGCAGCGAAGAAATCTGGTTGCCCCCAAACACAACATCTATAATTCAGCCTCTTAATTAGAGAGTCATAAGGGACTAAAGTTCATAAGGCTCATTACACATGGCATTTTGTTGAATGAATCATCAATGAAGTGAAAGAGAACCCAGATAGACTGAACACAATTATGCTATTATCTTTATAGAAAATGCTATGAAGGCCCAAAACAAAAATTTCTGCTGGACAAAACTGTCTCCAGATGTCGCGTATGACTTCATAGGAATTACAACAGGGCCAACAGAGAAAATCATGATAGACCTTGTGAATATGGCAAAAAAAAAAAAAAAAAAAAGTAAGGTGTGAAGGGTTTCAAAGTATGGAGAAAATGAAGAGTTAATAGCAACAACACCAGAAATGATCAGAAGCTGACCCGATGGAGAGGAGTGCCAGACGGTGAGGGAGAAGACCCGGCAGAGGCAGTGCCAGAAAATAAATCGACATCAGCCCGCCGGGCAGAAGGTTCCGATTATCTAAGGCTGCTTTTGACTTCTTTTACCACATGGGCCCTTTTTTGATACAGGAATTGAACAGAAAGAAGAATGGGTACTGTGTGGAAACATTTTTAGAAAAGAGAAAAAGCAAAAAGTCAGACAGAAATGAGAGCTATTTCTGTAAAGTTACACAAAGCCTCCCTGTCCCTCCTTCCTCCCCTTCTACCTCCTGGCCCCTCCCGGCCCCGCCACTCCTGAGGCGGCGGGACCAACCCCTTTCTCTGCTTCTCTCTGCATTCAGCTGCTCAGTGTGAAAAGAAGGATGAAGAGCTGGGTGCTGATCCACTGCCACTCGATGAATAGTACATACTTTTCCTCTTCTTTGTGATTTCCTTAATGACATTTTCTTTTTTCTAGCTTACTTTATTGAAAGAATACATGGCATATTCCTGGTCAGGAAACCAAAAAGTATTTAAACAAACAAAAAAACCAGAATCCAACATATAATACATGTTACATGCAAAACATTACTTAACTGTTCATGGTGTCAGGGAGGCTTCCAGTCAATGGTAAGTTTTGGGGGAGTCTAAGTTAGATATTGGTTTTTGACTACACAGGGGTCAGTTCCCCTAAATCCTGCATTGTTTAAGGATCAATGCTTCCCTCCCACCGCCTGTCACTGGTGCTTTTAGTTCCACAAACTCAAGTCCCAAAAATAGAACGGAAATGTTCACCCCTTGCCAGATTACTTTACAAACAGATTCCACTTCACACTCTCACTAACAATGTACAAAGGTGGTGACTCTGAATCCTCGCTAGTGCTGAATTTCTTTTACATAATGTGATGGACAAAAAATTTGTCTTTCTTTCTGAATTCCAAATTCCCTGATCATTAATGAGGTTAAACATTAAAATTAGTCATTTAGGCCAGGCGTGGTGGCTCACGCCTGTAATCCTAGCACTCTGGGAAGCTGAGGCGGGTGGATTGCTTGAGCTCATGAGTTGACTAGCCTGAGCAAAAGCGAGACCCCCACCTTTACTGAAAATAGAAAAACTGAGACAAAAGGATTGCTTGAGCCTGACTTGGAGGGTTGCTATGAGCTATGACACATGGCACTCTACCCAGGGAGACAGCTTGAGACTCTGTTTCAAAAAAATAAAAAATAAATAATATTAGTCCTTTAAAATGCTAATATTGATAAAATAAAATGCTAATATTGAAAAATACCTATAATGAATGATAATAGATATCAAGACCCTATAAGCCAGGCTGAGCATGTTGGGACTCACCTTTACTCCCAGCTACTCTGAAAGTGGAAGCTTGAACCCAGGAGTTCAAGCCTGTCGTGTGCTATGGTTGTGACAGACACTGTATTCCAGCCTGAGCAACAGAGCAAGGTCCTATCCATAAAACAAAAAGTCTATCCAAAGGTCCTGGTAAATTTTATTTTTATTTATTTTTATTTTATTTTATTATTATTTTTTTTTTGCCAGGGCTGGGTTTGAACCTACCACCTCCGGCATATGGGGCAGTGCCCTACCCCTTTGAGCCACAGGCGCCACCCAGGTCCTGGTAAATTAAGAGAAACCTAGAAAGACAAGTAATCTTCAGTCAGAATATTTAAAATATCATAGTAGAACACTAAGAAATTGAAGAAAGATTAGCTCAGACTCCTCGGTACCCTCGACCCTTCCAGCATTGAAGACATCTGATTACCTGTGCCTGGGTGCTAGTTGACCACTGGTGGAGTCTGTTCTATCTGCCTGAATCTTGCACCATGGAATGATTTTTCTATGCACCTAAACCTCCCTCAGTGTATTCAGTCATAACAGAATTGGATAAGCCAACTTTTGTAAATTCAATCATTTTTCTGACTACTGTAACTCTCATGGATTATCTGGTCTGCAGGTTAAAGGAGCTAAATAAGCCAAGAATATTATTTGGGGATAAAACATATCAAGAAACCAGACTTTAATGTCCAGTGAACTTAAGTAGTGCTAAATAACTGGAAGGAAACATGCATCCCAACTGGATACTGCTCATCAGGCTCGGTGCTTCGTTCTCAACATGAAAGCCCAGAAGAGGGTAGAGGAATGTTAGAACTACTCAGGGGACATTCACGATGTGGGTGAGAGCTTTGGCCGTGGATCTGGGAATTTTCAAATGCTGGCTATGCCACTAATGAGTCTTGTAAATGTGGGCAAGTTGCTTCACTTTTCTAAGTTTGGGTTCCTATAATAGCTAAAGCAGAAAAAAAATCATCCTATCTACTTTTTAGGATGTTGTGATAGTAAAAAGGCTGGGTATGGTGGCTCATTTCTGTAATCCCAGCACTCTAGGAGGCCGAGGTGGGCAGATTGCCTTGAACTCATGAGTTTGAGACCAGCCTGAGCCAGAGTGACACCCCATCCCTAAAATTAGCCAGGCGTGTGGCAGATGCCTGTAGTCCCAACTACTTGGGAGGCTGAGGCAAGAGGATCACTTGAGCCCAAGAGTTTGAGGTTGCCGTGAGTATGATGATGCCATGGCCCTCTACGCAGGGAGACACAGTGAGACTTTGCCTCAGGAAAAAAGAAAAAGTTAAAAAGAAAAATAAATTAAAAAGTTAACACATGGCTTGGTGCCTGTAGCTCAGTGGCTACATAGCTCAGAGCTGGTGGGTTCAAATCCAGCCTAGGCCTGCCAAACAACAATGACAATTACAACCAAAAAGTAGCCAGGCATTGTGGTGGGAGCCTGTAGTCCAGCAACTTGGGAGGCTGAGGCAAGAGAATTGCTTAAGCCCAAGAGTTGGAGATTGCTGTGACCTGTGATGCCACGGCACTCTATTGAGGGTGACATCTTGAGGCTCTGTCTCAAAAAAAAAAAAAAAAAAACAAAGGTTAACATGTATTAAAGTGCTTAGCAAAATTTCTGTTAAGTATAAAGCAATACTCAATATTGCCTGGTAGTACAAAGACGCTTACCGCTTTCCAGTATGTTTTCACACATCTTCGCGGTAGTATCTTGAATAAAACATGCGGATGTGGAACAAGAGCAGACTGATGTCTGTCACCTTAATGACCTCTATGAGGTCACCCTTAAAATGTCTTAAAATTCTGATGGCAGACTTTTGATGCTTACTGCCCTAATTAGGCATTGACTCTTTCTTTAAATTGCACAGGCAAATAATAGTATAAAGTAAGAATATCAACCACGAACGAAGACAAAAACAAAGTTACATAAACCTAACTCTTGGTGAGTTTGTGATTTTTTTTTTTTTTTTTTTTTTTGTGGAGACAGGGTCTCACTCTATCACCCTCAGTAGAGTGCTGTGGAGTCACAGCTCACAGCAACCTCCAGCTCTTGGGCTTAAGCGATTCTCTTGCTTCAGCCTCCCAAGTAGCTGGGTCTACAGGCGCCCACCACAACGCCCAGCTAATTTTTGATGCAGTTCGGCTGGGGCCAGGTTTGAACCCACAGTCCTCGGTATATGGGGTCGGCGCCCAACTCACTGAGCCACAGGTGCTGCCCTGAGTTTGTGATTCTTACGGATGAAATGGTAACACAATGGACTTGATGTCTCTGTTCCCCAGAATGTTTGAAAATCTTAACCTCCAAGGTGATGGTATTAGGAGGTGGGGCCTTTGGGAGGTGAACAGGGCATGTGGTCAGAGCTCTCATGAGTGGATTAATGACTTTATATATAAAGGAGACCCCAGAGACCTTGTTGGCTATGTGAGGACGTGTAAGAAGGCACCATATATGAGCCAAAAATGGGGCCCTCGCCAGGCACCAAATCTGCCCTAATTGTGGACTTCCCAGCTTTCACAGTTGTGAGAAATAAATTTCTGTTGTTAGTAAGCTGCCCAGCTTATGGTGTTATGTTATAAGTGCCATACTAAGACGCTTATGTTAGAATTTTGAGAATTCAAATTTCTTTATAAATGAAAAGATTAGGCCTTTAAACAATATTCTCAGCTCACCCTATTCACTAACTGTTCCTCTTTCCTTTAGTTTTACATTTTTTTGTAATATAAATTCACACATTCTTCACAATTTTCCATTCATATTCTTGAATCGTTTTATCGGTTTATAATAGGCATCGTCAAATGATAGTTTGCATTGGTTTATTGGTTCAAACTCACAAACTTCTTCAAAGCATTTGATGTAATTTCCTTTAAATCATCTTCCCATCTCACAACATTGAATTATTTTCAACTAATTCCCAGCAAACTCCTAATTGTCCATGCTCTGTCAGAGCTAACAGAGCTAATCTGTGTTTAAGATAATAGGTTCAACTTCTTCTTTTTTTTTTTTAGAGTCTGACTTGGTAGAGTGCTGGTAGCATCACAGCTCACAGCAACCTCAGACTCTTGGGCTTAAGCGATTCTCTTGCCTCGGCCTCCCAAGTAGCTGGGACTACAGGTGCCTGCCACATGCCCAGCTTTTTTTTTTTTTGGTTGTAGTTGTCATTGTTGTTTGGCAGGCCCAGGCTGGATATGAACCTGCCAGCTCCATTTTATGTGGCTGGTGCCCTGGCCACTTGAGCCACAGGCACCCAACCCATAAGTTCAACTTCTTCAATAAACAAATCTTTCATGATGCTGCTGACAAGCAGGAGTATTTAGAGACAGAGTTTCACTTTGTCGCCCTCGGTAGAGTGCTGCTTTTGTTTTTTTTAGAGACAGAGTTTCACTTTATCACCCTCCGTGGAGTGCAGTGGTGTCACAGCTCACAGCAACCTCTAGCTCTTGGGCTTAGGTAATCCTCTTGCTTCAGCCTCCTGAGTAGCCCGCCACAACGCTTGGCTATTTTTTTGTTGTACTTAAGCCAGAGCCGGGTTCAAACCCACCACGATGGGCATATGGGGCTGGCGCCCTACTCACTGAGCCATAGGCGACGCCCGACAAGCTGGAATATTAATTGAATCTACTTTCCCTGCTTCTCACGTTCTTGATCTTTCTCTCTTAATCTTTGGGAAACAGTCATAGCATTCTGGTGCTAATAAATATGATCAAATTAGAGAATATAGTCTAAGGAAACCAAATGTTCTCCTTAGAGCTAATGTGATGCTTCTGATGCATCAAGCTTCAACTTAAAAATTCATAAATTAGGCAGCAATACTCCCTAATCTCATCTTCAATCATAAGGCAGAAGCTGAATATATCTGACAATATGTGCCATCCTTTGTACTCACACCAGCCCCAAGAATAAAAAAAGTCCTGGCATGTGGCTCTGGTATGACATTTTCAATTGGAATTAATTTTTCAAAATGGAAATAACTGTATTGTTATCTTTGATTGTAAAAGTAATTTATACTTGTAGAAAAAAATTTCTAGCAGTCCCACATCCCAGAAATAACTGCTGTTAACATTTAGATGTACTGGCTTGGCGCCTGTGGCTCAAGTGGCTAAGGCGCCAGCCACGTACACCTGAGCTGGCAGGTTTGAATCCAACCTGGGCCAGCCAAACAACAATGACGGCTGCAACCAAAAAATGGCCAGGCGTTGTGGCGGGCGCCTGTAGTCCCAGCTACTTGGGAGGCGGAGGCAGGAGAACCGCTTGAGCCCAGGAATTGGAGGTTGCTGTGAGCTGTGATGCCATAGCGCTCTGTCCAGGGTGACAGCTTGAGGCTCTGTCTCAAAAAAAAAAAAAAAAGCATTTAGATGTACAAACATCCAAAAGTTTTGTTATGGATAATATTATTTCTTTAATTTGAAATGTACATGTACCCATGCACCAACATACTGCAGTGTACCCCATAAGTAGGTACATGTGTCAATTTAAAAATGTTAATATTTCATGAAAAGAATATGCTAGACTGTATTTTTAGCAACATATTAATCTTTGTAAATATTTTTTCCTGTAGGAAAATTACTCAAAATAGACCTGTTACATCCACTACTAAAAAGAATGTAAATTTCACAATATGGGTCAAGTTGTCCTGTAAAATATTGTCCTGCACAGTATTTGAGTTTCTTTTTCTCCATTTTTACTGCTGTCAATAATTTTGATCTTTGTCAATGAGACACAAAGACAAATAATTTAATACAATAATATACAAGTGAGATGAATATATGCAAGAAACACAAATGGCAAAGTGTAATAAGAGGTTCAACGTCAATCTAATCAAATTAATGAATCTTTAAAAAATGAAATAATAGTTCATATTAGCAAAGGTGTGAGTACTAGCCATTTGTATATGACATTGGTAGAAATTTAATCTAGGGGCCTGGTGCAGTGGCTCACACGGGTGGATTGTCTGAACTCAGGAGTTTGAGATCAGACTGAGCAAGAGTGAGACCCTATCTCTAAAAACAGCAAACAAACTGCAGGTGTGGTGGGCACCTGTCGGCCCAACTACTTGGGAGAGGGTGAGGCGAGAGGAGCACTTGAACTCAGAGTTTGAGTTTGCTGTGAGGTATGACGCCATCACCCTCTACCAAGGGTGACAAAGTGAGAATCTGCCTTAAAAAAAGAAAGAAAGAAATATAAACCCGGGCCATGTTTTAGCAGCATATTAGGTCATAGCAATAAAAAAGAATTTCACTTCATATGCTCCAGAGCAATTTCACTGGTAGGAATTTATCACGCAGAAAATCTTGCAAAAATGCAAAAGCTAAGCTGTGTTATTAATGTTTTTGGCAGCAGGTTGCTTAAATAAAATAGACACATTGGTGGTGCCCATGCTCAGTGAGTAAGTGCTGGCCACACACACTGAGGCTGGCAGCACAATGACAACTGTAATAAAAAAAACATCGAGGGGTTGTGCTGGGTGCCTGTAGGACCAGCTACTTAAGAGGCTGAGGCAAGAGCATCTCTTGAGCCCAAAAGTTTGAGGTTGCTGTAAGCTGTGATGCCATGGCACTCTACCCAGGGCAACAGCTTGAGACTTTGTCTCAAAAAAAAAAGGCAAAAGGCTTGGCGCCTGTGGCTTAACAGGCTAAGGCGCCAGCTACGTACACCTGAGCTGGCAGGTTCGAATCCAGCCCTGGGCCTGCCAAACAACAGTGGTGGCTGCAACCCAAAAATGGGCGGGCGCCTGTAGTCCCAGCTACTTGGGAGGAGGAGGCAGGAGACTCACTTGAGCCCAGGGATTGGAGGTTGCTGTGAGCTGTGATGTTACAGCACTCTATCCAGGGTGACAGCTTGAGGCTCTGTCTCAAAAAAAAAGGAAAGAAAAATCCTCAAGAATCTGAACACAGTGATTATCAAGGGATGTTCTAGATGTCTCAGTGGATAGTTGGAGGAATATTTTATATTTCATATTTATTTCATTCTTGGATTTTCTTTAAAAGTACATGAATTATATTTTTATATCAGAATGCGTTATCAGGTAAGTGAAATTAGGAATCATTTCTGTTTTTCCCATTTATTTTGGTGTATAATAAAGAAAACTTTTAAAAATTTGATAATTCTGAGTCCATGGCTTTTAGGGAAGCCCTCTGCTATCTTTCTACTTCCTTTCACAGAGACTGTTTATGTTGTACAATCATTATTTTCTCAAGACAAATATCTTAGAAAGATATACAAAAAGGGATGTACTTTTTTGGGGCTCAAACTAAGTTCATGTTATAAACAAAATTGTGTCATGTCATTTCTAAGACTTTTCTGTGATCAATCAATCCACTAAATTAAATAGCTGAAATCACTTCCAAAACAAATCCTTTTGTAGTCAGCAAAATGAAGCAATTACATGAATAAGTTTTTCCACTTGGCCTATTTTTCTGTCCATGGTTATTAATCAGCCTCACTGATTACATTTTCCATTTTACATCCACTAACAGGCGCTACTCCAGGTGGCCAAACCTTTCACATTGTGTAAATAAAATAAAACAAAACCTTTATCCAAATAGCAAAGGGACGTACTTCATGTCTAAACACTTTCCAGTCTTTCTCAAATCATTCAAAAGGTACAATATCGTTTCTATAAAAGGATACTCAGTATTTTCACTCTATGTGGCCAGCTGGAATTCATTTAAGTAAAATTTTGATCTACCTAATCTTTACCACATTGCTGAATTAATTTAAGTTGACGCCCTATTGTCTACCTGCTCTATGGCTTTGTCACTTTGCGTTGTCTCTTCCTCTGTTTTCAAGCCGTCTCACATGATTTTTGAGGATACTGGTTCTTAACTGTTTGCACATAAGAATCATCATTTGTTTTTTTTTTTTAATTTCAGATGAATATGAGGGTATAAAAGATTAGGCCATATTGTCTGCATTTGTTAGGTAAAGTTCAAATTGCCCTTGAGCCTTTCTCCCAGAATGTGTGATGTACCCCTTATATTGTGCCTATTAGGTCAGAGTTTACCAATCTCCCACTTCAATTTAATTCTGTTTTTATCTATTGGTTTCATATTAGTATCACATATATTGCATATTTGTTTTTCCATTCTTGTGGTACTTTACTACAAAGAAAGTTGTTAAACTCCATCCAAGATAATACAAATGATGTAAAGTTTCCATTTTTTTTTTTTTTTTTGAGATAGAGCCTCAAGCTGTCACCCTGGATAGAGCGCTGTGGCATCACAGCTCACAGCAACCTTCAATTCCTAGGCTCAAGTGAGTCTCTTGCCTCTGCCTCCCAAGTAGCTGGGACTACAGGTGCCCGCCACAATGCCCGGCCATTTTTTGGTTGCAGCCGTCATTGTTGTTTGGCGGGCCCCGGGCTGGATTCAAACCTGCCAGCTGAGGTGTACGTGGCTGGCGCCTTAGCCCAATGAGCCACAGGCACCGAGCCCTTGTTTCTTTTGAAACAGAGTCTCACTACGTTGCCCTCAGTAGAGTGCCGTGGCATCACAGCTTATAGCAACCAACTTCCAAACTCTTGGGCTTAAGTGATTCTCTTGCCTCAGCCTCCCAAGTAGCTGGGACAACAGGCACCTGCCACAACACCTGGCTGTTTTCTTGTTGCAGTTGTCATTGTTGTTCATCTGGCCTTGGAACCCACCAGCCTCGCTGTAAGTGGCTGATGCCATAAACACAATGCTACAGGCGCCAAGCCAGTTTCCACTTTTTTTATTCATCATGTTTTTATACCAATACTCTAGACACACTTGAGCAGAGATTCTGATTTCATTAGCACAGAGTGGGATGGGGCATTTTTTTTTTCCTTTGACACAGAGTCTCACAATGTCACCCTTAGTAGAGTACCATGGTGGTGTCACAGCTCACACCCACCTCCGACTCTTAGGCTTAAGCAATTCTCCTGCCTCAGCCTCTCAAGTAGCTGGAACTACAGGCACCCACCACAACACCTGGCTATTTTTTGGTTGTAGTTATCGTTGTTTGGCCGGCCTGGGCTGAATTGGAACCCCCCAGCTCTGAAGTATATAGCTGGTACCCTTAGCTGCTGAGCTACAGGCATCAAGCTGGGACAGGGCATTTTTAAAGTTCTCCAAAGTTGGAGAACTTTAAAGCATTTCTTCTATCTTAATTATACTTCTCAGCTCGGTGCCCGTTGCTCAGTGGATAGGGCGTTGGCTACACACTCTGGGGCTGGCGTGCTAAACAACAAGGACAAATACAACCAAAAAATAGTTAGGTGTTGTGGCAGGTGCCTGTAGTTCCAGTTACTTGGGAGGCTGAGGCAAGAGAATCGCTTAAGCCCAAGAGTTTGAGGTTGCTGTGAGGTGTGATGTCACAGTACTCTACTGAGGACGACATAGTGAGACTGTCTCAAAGAAAAAAAAGTTATACTTTTCTTAAACTCAGGCCAAGTTCTTATGACTGATAAATTTCTACATAGTGATCTACCCAAAGTGATCACAATGCTGTGACAAATCCACTCATCCCATCTATGGTTTTCCTAGGAATTGTAGTGCTATAAAATAAATGCCTCTTAATCCTCAGAGTTTCAAAAATATTAATGCTTGTTCCCTAAAGTCTAGGGTCTGATCTGAGCACCGAGATATTTAAAAACTTTCCCAGGTGTAGCAATGTGCAGCAAGGTTGAGAGCCATTTTATAGAGACAAAATACCTGAGAACATTCAAATCCTGCCTTCTCCAATATAGGACCTCACTTTCTCAAAAGGATCCCAAGGGAACCTAGCACAGGATAATGACAGACAAAAGGAATAAAGCACAACTACTACACTTGCATGTACCAGGTCTGATATTTAAGTTTGCAAGCTTGCCACCTTGTGTTTACGTTGGCAGCACTGTACAAACAACTAGGTAAGCTTTGGTGTATCTGAGTCTCACAGCTGTGTTCGTGTTGATGTGTGGAAGTATCTTGCCCGAGTGGTGTTGTTTATTGTTGTGTGATTTGTGTGCCATCTTGACACTGTAAGAGCTTGAATTACATCAACAAACAAACATTCATAAATTTCTTGTTCAACTCAGCAAGAGTGAAAGTGAAGTCAGGGATGTGTTAGTTCAAATTTATGGAGATAATGCTATGAAGAAAATGGCAGTGTACAAGTGGATTAAACAGGCTGGGTGCAGTGGCTCATGCTTGTAATCTTAGCACTCTGGGAGGCCAAGGTGGGTGATTGCTTGAACTCAGGAGTTCAAGACCAGCCTGAGCAAGAATGATACCCCTGTCTCTGCTAAAAATAAAAAAAACTAGCCAGGCATTGTGGTAGGTGCCTGAAATCCCTGCTACTCCAGAGGCTGAGACAAAAGGATCACTTGAACCCAAGAGTTTGAGGTTGCTGTGAGCTATGATGCCACAGGACTCTACCCAGGGTGACAGAGTGAGACTCTTTCTCAGAAAAATAAACAAACAAACTCTGAATGGATTAAACATTTTTGTGAGGGGATAGACAGTGTCATTGATGAAGAGAAGTCAGGGAAGCTATTAACTGATGAAAACATTGCACGCATTTATCAAATTGTGCATGAAAATTATTATCTTATTCAGCAACATAAAAGCAGACCACGTGAAGATTATTAGAGAAGCAGGCAAATCTTAACTGAAAATCTTGGCCAATAATTCATGGCTCTTGCATTGTGACAATGCACCAGCTCACACAGTACTATCTGTGAGGGAACTTTTAGCCAGTAAACAAATAACTGTATTAGAACACCCGCCCTACTCCCTTGATGTGGCCTCCCATGACTTTTTTCTTTATAAAGGCAAATGGATAAAGGAAATATGAAAAGGAAGATATTTTGATGACATTCATGATGCCAAGTGTTATTCAACAACAGCTTTAATGGCTGTTCCAGATACAGAGTTCCAAAATTGCTTTCAAGGGTGCTGGCATCCGTGCATAACTTCCCAAAGGGAGCACCTCTAAGATGTCCATAGTGATGTTCAGCAGTGAAATATGTGACACTTTTTCTAGGATGAGCTCATGAACTTGTCAGACCTCCTATTCTTCTGAAAATTGGTTTGAAAATATCTATGAGAGTTTATTTCCATAACTCTATCTCTAGAAAACGTATTTTCACTCCTCAATACAGGACTAGCTCTAGGAAAAGTAAATTGGATGACATTATCCATTTCAACTTTTTTTTTTTTGAGACAGAGTCTCACTATGTTGCTCTCTATAGAGTGCTGTGATATCGCAGCTCACAGCAACCTCCAACTCCTGGGTTTAAGCAATTTTCTTGCCTCAGTCTCCCAAGTAGCTGGGACTACAGGCACCAGCCACAATGCCTGGCTTTTTTTTTGAGACAGAGCCTCAAGCTGTCACCCTGGATAGAGTGCCATGGCATCACAGCTCACAGCAACCTCCAATTCCTGGGCTCAAGCAAGTCTCTTGCCTCCACCTCCCAAGTAGCTGGGACTACAGGCGCCCGCTGCAACGCCCGG
>CAUYON010179582.1:0-40741 GCA_963573935.1 Arctocebus calabarensis
TCATAATTGCTAAGTCATGGAAGAAGCCCAAGTGCCCATCGACCCATGAATGGATTAATAAATTGTGGTACATGTATACCATGGAATATTATGCAGCCTTAAAGAAAGATGGAGACTTTACCTCCATCATGTTTACATAGATGGAGCTGGAACATAATCTTCTTAGCAAAGTATCTCAAGAATGGAAGAAAAAGTATCCAATGTACTCAACCCCACTATGAAGCTAATTTATAGCTTTCATATGAAGGCTATAACCCAATTATAGCACAAGAATATGGAGAAAGGGACAAGGAAGGGGAGAGCAGGGGGGAGGTTTGGTGGAGGGAGAGTAATTGGTGGAGCCACACCTACAGTGCATCTTAGAAGTGTACAGACGGAACTTACTAAATGCAGAATACAAATGTCTTCACACAATAACTAAGAAAATGCCATGAAGGCTATGTTAAACAGTTTGATGAAAATATTTCAGATTGTATATGAAACCAGCACATTGTACCCCTTGATTGCACTAATGTACACAGCTATGATTTAATTAAAAAAAAAGAAAGAAAGAAAGAAAGAAAAAGAGGGAAAGGAAATTGAACACAGGCGGTGTCTGCGGTTCAAGGAGTAAGGCACCGGTCCCATATACCAGAGGTGGTGGGTTCAAACCCGGGCCCAGCCAAAAACTGCAAAAAAATAATAAATAAATAATAAAACCAAAAGAAAGAAAACTGATCACTATAATGAAGTAGTACATAAAACTTTGAAAATGTACATCAGTGCTAACTTTAGTATTTATTACCTACCATCCAATAAGATTTTCCCATAATGTAGACAACTACTTTTGTTAGTGTACCAGGAGATTATGTCTCGTCTGATTTCAGGAATCCATTCATCAGAATTTCCTAATCTACCCAATGGCTAGTCTAAGTTTGGGTTAAAATGCGGGTGGAAAAAGAAAATAAAAAGAAAAGATGTAGTATGAAATATTACCGCAGGAGTTAGGCACAAGCTTGAAGAATCCTGGTAAGATTAAAACAACAGAAGGTACTAGTGCTGGCTCAGTAGGCCAGGGGAATTTTTTAAATATACTTACAGCCCATCACCTTTTATCTTGGGTCAGTGGACATATTTGCACCATCAACAGCCTGTTTAATCATCTACTCTATTTACTTGAACATCTGAGAATTCTCTGGTGGGAATGAGCTCAAAGAATTGATAGAAATAAAAAGAAATGAGGGAGGGAAACGACTTAAAAACTCTTAGGACAATTTATTTAACCTGTTAATAAGTGACAGCATCATCCTGCAACCTTTGGGAATCTGCAGGTTCTGTCCTCAGCCCTGTGCAGGGCACTCTCTGCTCACTGTCTGGGAGAGGTCACCTGCCTCCTCTCTGAGCCCTATATTGGATCCTACCAACTTCTTTTTCAATGGATCTTATTTCCTTTGTCCCCTTCCCATAGCCAAGACCACAGTATGTACTTCAAACTTTCTGTATAATCATAGTTTCTCCTTCTGATTTCCTATTTTCTTCCCCAGCCAATACATTCAGGAGTATCTCTAATACCAAGTTCATGGCAGAGCTTCTTTACTTCCTCAACAAGGCTTTCATGTTCATGCTCAGACCAAGCACAGAGACAGGGTTATACAAGGAGCAAACAATGAATGACCCAATGCCCCCCAAGGTCCTGGGAAAGTTGCTTCACCACCCTGAATCTCTGTTGTCTCATCTATAGAATGTTAGGCTTGGAATAAATAGTTTCCAAAGATATGTCCACAGTAAGATACTGGTATTGGTATCCTGCCAACCCAATAGTGTTAATTTCACAACCCTCATCTATTTAAACTGTGTGCACACTCCGGCCCTATGCAAGCAAGTTACCTTCTACTCCAATCAGGCCCCTTATTCTGTACCCAGCAGGCTTAATTCTGATACTTTAATCTGAGCTCATCCTACCTTTGTCTCCCCATGGCACACCCTGCCCTGCCTCCTTATCAGTCTAAATTCTGCACTTCTTTCAAGCTGTGACTCAAATTCACCTTTCACAATACCTTCCCTAAATCACCTGTCAACAAACATATCCCTTCTATCTAAATTTCTATAGCATAGTGCCACATGGCCTTCCACAAAAAACCAATCACCCTCCAAAAGAAGAAACTGGCACTAGGTTCTCAACCTTTAAAATTGTGCCCAAGTAAAACTCTTAAAATTAGGTCTACTGATATTTTGTTTTAAGTTAGCATGTATAAAGTCAGGTGCGGTGGCTCATGCCTGTAATACTAGCACTTTGGGAGGCTGAGGCAGGTAGATTTCTTGAGCTCAGGATTTTGAAACCAGCCTGAGCAAGAGCAAGACCCTGTCTTTAATAAAAATAGAGAAGCTAGCTGAGCCTTGTGCCAAGCACCTGTAGTCCCAGCTACTCAGGAAGCTGAGGAAAGAGAATCACTTGAACCCAAGAATTTGAGGTTGCTGAGAGCTATGATACCAGGGTACTCTACCCAGGGTAACAGAATGAGATGCTGTCTCAAAAAAAAAAAAAAAGTTAACATGCATAAATAATTTGGAAAAAAAATTTACCCTCTTGAAAATTAATATGGCAGAATTTTCCTTTGCAAGAATAGTATATGTGTTGCAAGAAATAAGGAAGATACTTTGAGTGGATGAGACCCCAGAGAACATGCTCAAATAACAATAGATAGACCCATGAATGCCCTTCCAAGATGGGTCTGTCCTCCTAACGACAGGACTTTCATTTCACCGAGCTCTAAGATGAGTGGCGTGTCCTACTGTAACAGGATATTGAATAGGACTTTTCTTGCTTCCTAGAATTTTTGACATCGTTCCAAGCTGAGAACAATGGAGGAAAGGTAGCCTCGTGTTCCAAGAAGAGATTTAAAAACACACACACCAGGGCTTGCTGGAAACGACATTGACCCTGTGATTCTGAGTCCCCCTGTGTCTGCAGCCTACTGAAGAGAAGCTCAGGGGTATATTTGGACAGAGATTGAAGCCCACTTCTCAATTACAGAATCACAAGTGCATAATCCTATTTGGAAAAAAATAGAATCAAACTAAAACTAGGCTGAATAGAAGAGCATAGCACTTTAAAACGTGTTCTTAGAACTCATTCAAAGTATGGCTCTGTCATTCACCAGCCAGGGGACATCAAGAAACATATTTCATCTTTGTGAGCCTGTTTCTCATATTTAAAAGTGCAGATAACAATACCTACTTCACAAGGTTTTGCAAGAATTAAAAGAAGTGATGCTTACTCCATACTTAGCGCACAGCCTTTCCCTCAGTCAATGAATGTGAGCTATTATTATGCTCCAGACAGTCAGCCAGCCAGCAGCAGAAACTAGGCTCAGGAAGGCATTTGCTCCCCCATCTAGAACACAAATATTTATTCTTTATATGAAAAATCCTTTTCCTGTTTCATGTAAGAATTCGCTTCCCAAGTAAACAACTATAAATCTCAAGTACACATCTGGAATACAGCGGCTACGAGGGAGACCCAATAGAAAGCGTGCAAGGATGAAGAAAACCCTGTTTTCCACAGCCCTCCTAAAATTTTGCAGCTGAGGGGGAGGGAGTGGGGCAGGAGGGAGAATCACTCACTGAGTTTTATACCTTTTCCTGACTCCATCAACAAGCAAAGTCATCTTTCCATTTCTTCATAACTGTTTTCTGCAATGGCTAAAAAAATAAAAATAAAAATAAGAAACTTAGGAGACAGGTAGTAGTATGAGGACTCAGATGAAACTCTGAGTCAGAAACTATGAGTTCACACTTTGTTCTTAGAAAGGTGGATACTCTCCATATGCACAAACAGCTCTGCTGCAGCAAGTGCCTTCTCCGTTAAGCACTGAGGCGACTGAGCCACACAAATTCAATTTTTCCAGATTACCAATGCCACACTTTGCGTGTGTCAGAGCGCATTCCTCTTGGTGCCCAGAATACACTGGGTCTCTCTTTCCTAACTTGACTGATCTTGCCCCAGTTGGTTACTGTGACCTTGGATGTCTTACAGCCATACTGAGTTAACTGGCTTTGACATTTTTAGGAATGGTGCAGAGGCCCTCACCTCTAGGATAACAATGCCCCCATTTCTTAAAACAGCTTCTGGGACATTTACAGGATCATGGGTATATGTTATTTACATACAAATAGGAAAAGAAAATTCATTCCAGCAGGCCACATTCTAACTATAAACACCAGAAGAGGTTATAAATACACAGAGGAAAACCAAGCAGTCTGTTAGCATTATCTCCTAATGCCTAGGAAAGTGAGCCAACTTAAAGGGCTTAGGCGGAATCCTATGACTACAGATGTTGTCCTTATGCTAATATTGTAGATAGTAACTTTTGTTACATATTTTTATGATTAAACCAAGGACAGCATAAAATGTATGCATTTTTTAGATCTTCAGTTAAATCGTAATCATTTCCCTGTGCTGCTTGCTGCTTTAGGACAGCAAAAAGTCAAAGACCGGCCTCCAGGCTTCCTCAAAATCTTTCTATAACCCCTTTCTTTTCTTTCTTTTTTTTTTTTTTTTGTTTTGGCAGTTTTTGGCCGGGGCTGGGTTTGAACCCACCACCTCCAGCATATGGGGCTGGTGCCCTACTCTTTTGAGCCACGGGCGCCACCCTATGACCCCTTTCTTAACAGCAGAAAAGTCAGTAAACATTATTGAACCCACTACCTCCTCCAACTTCAAGTTCAGTAGGAAGTTCAGATCTGACCACTTTACAGCCATGTTCATACTCAGTTCATCATCATCTTTCATACTTAGCTAAAGTAATTTTTTTAAGATTTTATTTATCTTGCAGATTTGAACAATTTTGTTAGCCCTAGTAGGAAAGGAATGAAAGTTGTACTTAAAACTATTTTGCCTGCTCTGTTCAATGTGAGGGAAAAGTTGAGCCATAGCACCATCTGCTGGTATGTCTGGTATGTTGCACTGAGAGTTAGAAGCATGGAGGAACAGTTGAGTGCTTGCAAAGGACAACTTTCAAGCCGTTAAGTATACCAAGGCATCAGTGGTGTCAATAAACTATACCTAAAATATGAAAGTGTGAGTGTGGCCTTCCCAGAAACTCTAGGACATTGATTTGTGCCAAGTATTAAAATCCACCAGTGTGGTGTAAACCCAAGTACCTTCAAAGCTTGCAAAAGCATGCACGTGTCAAGAGGAAAAAAAAAAAAACCCTATAACAATATAAGAAAATTTCCAATGGATTGCTAGCAGAATAAAAGTAGATTATAAATTATGATTATAAAATATAAAAAAAGAGTTTGGAAGAGTGGAAAGAGGGATATAATCAATATGGTTGATTTCTTTTTCTAATATCACTTAATATTACATATTGTAAGTATAATTAATAGGAACAGATAGGCCATCAGTAAGTTGATGTTGCTTGCATGACACTGTACTAAATATGTAAAAAGAATTTATCTAAATCTCCCAAATCTCACTTTACAACAATATATCATACTGAACAATCTCCAAATGGAAAACAAACCAGGTGTGTCCGATTGACTTTATGACTGCTATTAACCCTGCCAAGCAAGCTATCCTTGTTCTCCCCTAATTTAGCGGTAAGTCATTTGAGTGGGGGCTCCCCAAAACTGAAGTCACACAAGAGCTTTAATCCAGTAGCACTAACCTGCCAATCATGTCATCTCTGCAGTAATTATTTCTGAACTTGGTTTACTCTGAATACCACTTTTTTTTTTTTTGCAGTTTTTGGCCAGGGCTGGGTTTGAACCTACCACCTCTGGCATATGGGGCCTGTGCCCTACTCCACTGAGCCACAGGTGCCGCCCTGAATCCCAGTTTTAAAAAAAAACAGAGCTTCAGGCCCTACTCCCATTTCTACTGAAACAGAAGCCCTGGGGATGGAAACTGAGAAATTACAGATTCAGAATTCTCCCCCAGGTGATCCTAGTGCAATGAGTCTGCGCACTAACAATTGAGAACCACTAGAGGATCACAGCAGCATCATATTCAAACAGAAAAACAGGCTCAGTCAAAACCTTACAATGCCAGGCCTGCACTGCTTACAAGAAATGTGGCTTCAGCACCAGGCCAGCAAAGGTGAGCATTCTTTACTACTAAGTTTTCTTAGAGTGAAAATGTGTTCCTTTGAGTACACAATTTCCAAATGGCGAAATAACTCAATCTGTATACAATTGGCCTCCGTAGCCAAGTAGTTGACCAAGTAAAGATGAAAAATATTCTGGAAAAACTGATAAAACATACAACAATAAAAATATGAATTAAAACAATGCAATATAACAACTATTTACAAAGTGTTTACATTGCAGTAGGGATGGTAAATAATTTAGAGATGATTTAGAGTATGTGGGAGAATGTGCAAAGATAACATACAAATACTATGGCCATTTTATTTTTTTGTTATTTGTTTGCTAAATCATGCTTTATTGGTACAATAGAATTCAGAATATCTTACTGGGAACAGCAGCAGATCTAGCCAATCGTGATAGCAAAAAATGTAGCAGTCACCTACTATATGTAGGAAGCTGCTGCCTATCAATCAAATGTAAAGACTTGTAAAAAAGGTGCAAAGAATCAAGGCATTTTAGCCCCAACATTGATATATTTATGAATTTACTATGTTACCTGCAATACTCATGGCAGAGAGAACAACCTCAGAGTTAAATGAAGGACCAGATTCATCAACAATGCCAAATCCCTTACCAAGAACATTAAGATAATTTTCAGTCAGTCAGTCCTTGGATGTTCAGCTGTGTCAGATTTGGAAATTCTTCTCCATAATCATGTTTGAACATCTAACTGATGTTGCTCCCCCCGTCCCAACCCCAAGTCCAAGCACAACATGGCGTGAAAGGGCTTTATCTCTGTGACATCACACAAGATATAAAGTTTCTCGTAACTTTAACAGTTATTTAAAGCAATATACAATTAAATGAGCATTTTGTACAAAGATAACCACGCTTTACAAAAAAAAAAACAAAATCATACAGCAAAAACTGCTGCAGTCTGGATTAAAGTCGTGTTTACATAAAACGAATTTACAAAAAAACAAACAAAACCAATCAGTTCAGAATTATCTGTTGTACTGCTGAAGTTCTCTGGTATAATCACTCCCCCCTGTGGCCTGTCCCTTTCAAGGGACAAGTTGAGGATGGTGAACTCCAACATATCCTCAGTGAATGTAGAGTCAGTGCTGTCATTTTCGTGAGAATTCAGTCTACCATAAAGGGCTTCAATAGTATTCCCCTCGCCCATTCCCTCCCTGGTGGGAGGCTGGCGATGATCTTGTTCACTAACCGAGTCCAGACGCCTCCCCTGCTCCCTTGTGATTTCTTCTGTTCTGCATTCCAGGTACTGGCTCTGCCGCCTCCTTCACTGCTTCTGGCAAAACTTTCGGTGCATTTGAAAAACAAATCAAAATCACACTCATCTTATCTGGATTTCCCTGCACAAACAGATGCTGACTCGTTCTTTGCAAACGTTCTCAAGGTCATCCGTGACTTCCAGTCTGGATGTTACAAGATCACAGAGCTCTTTGTTTCCCAGGACGTCCCAGATACCACCACAGGCAAGAATAATGAACTCATCATCTTCTTCACACCTTTCAGGATCCCCGGCTTCAGGCTAGCTGCTCTGTCAGGCCTTTCTCTTGGACACTTTTGGAATGAAAATCTCCATGGGCGTTTCACACAGCCAGAGAGCCAGTCACACACTGAATCATCACAGAGCCACCTGTATTCTGAATTTGTTCTTTTTCCAGCAGATTTGGTTTCTGATCTTGAATGAAGTGAACTTTCCTGTTCTTACAAAGTAAACCTCTCGTGTCTCCACAGTTAATGGAATAAGCGTGTTGGGGTGAAATTAAGACACTCACAGCTATAGCCCCCCTTCTATCTGCACCCTGTTTCTTCTCTTACATAACTGTGTTCATCAATCTCCCAAAAACCATCAATCTCCCGAAAACCTGATTCCAATTCTGATTCCATCCTTTACATTTTCCACAGAAGGCACTCCCTTAAACTCCTGCTTACTGATAATGAGATCTAACAAAAGCTCACAGCAGTATTTGGCAACCTTAGAACAGGGATGCTGATGGTACACGTTAAAGAATGACCGCGTTTGAGTCCCCTTGGCCAGCCGATCACAGCTGTATATGCACCCTCCGTTTGAACACGCCTTAGTCTGACATTAACAACCAGACTTGCTGTGAGTACATTCAATGGAGTGTCTAGCCTCCAGGCTTGCTGTTCTAGAAGTCGCGGCCCACCCCCACAGCTAATGTTCCCAAGTCACCCAGACAGTCCTTGGACCTGCAAGGAGACCCTCCTTTGTGTAATTGTGCGCGCCCCACTCTCCGTTATATGAGACACTTTTCTTCCTGGATTCAGACTTTGGCCAACAATAACATGATTCCGACTTTAATAGTTCATAGGGAAAGGTTTGGGGAAGAAAGCAGTCACTGATTCCACGGTTGTCCCTCAGTATCCACAGAAGGTTGGCTCCAGATTTTCCCCCAAGGATACCAAAATCGGAGGGTGCAAAGTTCCTCCGGCGGTGGCGGCGCTAGAGAGCCGCGGTTTTCAGCGCCCGCCCTGGCCAGGAGCTTCGAGTCCTTTGGCGGTTGTAGGTCCAGTGTGTGGAGCGCAGCAGGGGGGTCCCAGGCAGGTGGGACGTGAGAGCAGTGAATCCATGGCTTTTCCTCCTCCTCCAGGAACGCTCCCCGCCTGCAGCTCCAAGATGTAGCTGCGAGGGCGCTCTGAGTCAGGCCCAGACACAGCCGGCTCCTTCCCTCCTCCGTCCCCTCCCTGGCCTGACCTGGCCTCGGTCTCTCTGAAATCTTCACAACACGACCTCTGGCAGCCGAAAAAAGAAGGGAGGTGCACAGATGATACAAGTTCTGTGAGGTTCCCAGAAGGAAGGAAACAGATTCTAAAGACAGAAAATGGAAGTCATAAAAGCTTATCTGTTGGATGATCTACTAAACTTTGTAATTCTTTTACTCATTCTGGTGGGGAAGGACAAGAGGAGAAGAATGAAAGACTCCTACAACCAGGGAGTACGGAAGGGGAAAAACAAGTAAACAATTTTTATTACCAGAAATATTGTGTGTTGGCCTGTCAACGAAAATATGTCAGTAACTTACATACAGACCACTAGTCAATTGCACACAATGCCATTTGCATTTATTCCTTTTCTCTCCATAATCTCCACTAAGCTCAGACAGTTACTTCAGTCCGTCAATTAATTAATAAACACCTGTTCTGAGCACTACTGGTCACCATCTATTCTGGGTATTAAAGCTTTGAAAAAAGATGAGCTGATTCCTATTCTAAAGAGCCTTCACCGATAACTAAGACGCATGGGCTTATGAAATTATTGGTTAAAAAACATCATATGGACTTACTGTAGTAAAAACAGGACTGCATGGTGGGATCACACCTATGGTGCATATTGCAAGGGTACATGTCAGATCTATTAAGTATAGAGTATAAATGTCTTGACACGATAATTAAGTAAATGAGGTGAGGGATATATTAACTAGTGCGATGTAAGCATTCCAAATTCTATGTGAAATCAGCACATTGTACCCCATTAATGCATTAATGTATACATGATCTATGTGCTTATGATTGAATAAAAAATAAAATAATAAATTGAACAAAATAAAATGATATACATTTATAGTACTTATTTTAAAAGATAATTTAAGTCATTAGTTTCAAAATGATCTCCATCTGTTAGAAAACACATACTCTAGGAATGCCCTGTCCCACAACAGGCAAATTGATTTACATAAAAATTTAGATTTTGGGGGACTGTGCCTGTGGTTCAGTAGGTAGGGCACCAGCCCCAAATACCGAGGGTGGCAAAGCCAGACCCCCCCAAAAAAGCCAGGTTTCCACGGGTGCCTGTAGTCCCAGCTCCTCTGAAGGCTGAGGCAAGACAATCTCTTAAGCCCAAGAGTTGGAGATTGCTGTGAGCTGTGACATCACAGCACTCTGAGGGTGACAAAGTGAGACTCTGTCTCAAAAAAAAAAAAATTAGATGTTTATTAGCTATAAAAATTAAGGAGAAGTATCTCTGTTGAAAATGTAAATATTCCCTTTAAAAGAGAATTTCCCAGAGCTCCTTTAAAATAGTGAGCTCAAGGTATGATTGAAAAACTACTCCACTCCAAGCTCACATGGTGGTGCACACCAGTACTCCTAGCACTTGGGGAGGCTGAGGCCAAAAGGATCACTTGAGCCCAGGAGTTCAATGTTGCAGTGAATTGTGATCACGCCACTGCTCTCCAGCCTGAGTAACAGAGTGAGACTATGTCTCTGAAACACACATGCACACACATACATCCACTCATGGGCTTTGCTAATTTCTAGCCGTGGGACTTTTAACAAGTGACTCAGCATCTCTTGATTCAGGGTTCTCATTGTAAAAAGGAGGCAATGCAGTACCTCCCCATAGGGAATTTACAAAGATTAAATGAGTTTCTGTCATTAAAGTTCTTGGCACCATGCCTGGCTCTCATCTGCTATGGAAAGTGAGGCACGAGGCCCAGTGCAGTAGCTCACTCCTGTAATCCTAGCACTCTAGGAGGCCAAGATGGGTGGATCAGTTGAGCTTAGGAGTTTGAGACCAGCCCAAACAAGAATGAGACCCATCCCTACTAAAAATAGAAAATCTAGCCAGGCATGGTGTTATAGAACACACCTGTAGTCCCAGCTACTTGAGAGGCTGAGGCAAAGAGGATTGGTTGAGCCCAAGAGTTTGAGTTTGCTGTGAACTATGATGACACCCAGGGTACTCTACCCAGGGCGATAGAGAGAGACTCTGTCTCCAAAAAATAAAAATAAAAAAAAAAATTAGTGAGACACTATTGTTAGGGCCAGGTGAGTATGAGAAAATCTAGCACTAGATAGAAATTTATTTTTTAGAGAGAGAGCATATATAAATGTTTGTGTATCTTTTTAAAAAGAAACTAGATGCTACTATTTAGATGTTATTTTTCCCAATCTCAAAACAAAAATTTGGTATGTATTTTGATTTTTGACATTCAGTTGATGATAGGATCTTCCCACCTACTTCAGAGTTAATTCTAAACGGCTATAAAAAGAAAAAGAAATTGCCAGAAAATTGCATTTCTAATGAGATGCTGAGCTTCATTACATTGGGGTGAAGGTAGATGGATAGAAAATAAATTGCTCCTGAACTGATGCTGAATGATAATTACATCTAATCTCCAGCCTTCTGTCATTAACAGGAAACACATGGTTGAAAGATAATGGCCATAATAATAATTTCTTGTATTGAAATGAGGGCAAGGTAAAGCCAAATGTATAGAATTTAGCAAAAACCCAGCCAAATGAAATACTGGTTCAGAGGCCAGGCACAAGTGGGTTATGCCTGTAATCCTGTCACCCTGGGAGGCGGAAGCAGGTAAGTTGCTTGAGCTCAGGTGTCCCGACCAGCCTCAGCAAGACTGAGATCCCCAACTCTACTAAAAACAAAAAGAAAAGAAAAGAAAAATTAGCCAGGCATTATGGCAGGCACCTGTAATCCCAACTACTTGGGAGGCTGAGACAAAGAGGATCCCTTGAGCCCAGGAGTTTGAGGTTGCTATGAACTATGATGATGCCATGGTACTCTACCCAAAGTGTCAGAATGAGATTCTGTCTCAAAAAAAAAAAAAAAAAATGCTGATTTAGAGAATATTTTTACATTGTAATTTTGTCTAACCTAACAGATTTACAAATAATCGTCCAATAATTCTAAGTGCTTTTCTCATACATAATTGTGGGTAAAGTCAAAAATAAATAAAATTTTAAAAGCCTGAAATAAATATTTTTACAGATTTTCTGAATATGGTTCATATTTGATTTATTCTGGATTTTTATATCAGTCCCTTGTACTTGTAACTTTTCTTTGGGGTATATTATCCCAGCTAAGTTGTCTTTGAAAAATGGGTAGGGGCCAGGTTTCCTATCCTTTAAATTTTTTTTTTTTTTTGGCAGTTTTTTGGCTGGGGCTGGGTTTGAACCCACCATCTCTGGCATATGGGGCTCCTTTGAGCCACAGGTGCTGCCCATTCTTTAAATTTTTTATTCAAATATAATAAAAATATAGAAAATATACAGATTATAAATATACAAGTCAGCCAGTTTTCACAAACTGAACACAATTGTGTAATTAGCACCCAGATCAAGAAACTTACCAGCATGTCAAGTCATTCCTGATCTCTCACAAGTAACCTCTCTCCTGACTCTTAAGGACATAGCTTAGCATATCAAGTTTGCTATTCATGCCTAACAAACAATCACAAAACTTGGCATGTTGTATCGTTCCCTCACCTGGGGTAGTTTTATAGGCAGATCTGCTCCTCTTGGCTGGGCTCTCCTCTCTGCCAGGCTGGCCAGGGCACAACCCTGGTGCTAGCAGAAGGTAAGAGAACAAACAGAAATGCACCAGGCCTCTTATTTATTCAAGACAAGATCTGACAGAGTTGGGATTAGGGTGAGACTAGAAAAGTGAGTCATACAAGTCAGCTCATGTCTTCAATAAAAATGTTAATATTTTGTTCACCATGAACTGTTTGTACTAATTTTGATTTTTTGAAAAAAATTGCATTAGCATATTATTTTTCTTGATCCCTGAAGTTTTGGGTGCCCCCTTAATTTTAAGGCTGAGAGAGATGCTCTTATTGTCTCACCATAGTCCTGGTGCTGCTGGGGAAATACACCCTACACATTTAGGGAGAAGAGCTTCAATCACATGACAAAGGGCATGACTGTCAGGAGATATGAAGACGGAGAGCTGTTGATCCAATCAATCTACTGTAATTAATTTTGGCCATTATTGTACCTTACGTAAATGGACATGTACACTATGCATTCCTTTGAGTCTCATGTCTTTTTCTTAACTTTCCATTTGTTAAATGCATACATAGTGTTATGTATAGTTGCAAGTCATTTTCATTGCTGTATAGAATCCCATTGTGTACAGACACCACAATGTTGATGGGCATTTGGATAGTCCCCATTCAGCATTATTATGATTAGTGCTGCTTTGAACAATCTAGCATATGTCACAAGTACATGCAATTTATTAGTGTGGAATTGCTGGATCAGACGTTGTGTGTATATCCAGTTGTAGCATATACTACCAATTTCCCATCAATTAATTCCTTTAGTTTCCTTGATATCTGGTAGTATAATTCCTCCAGTTTTGTTCTTTTTTAAGAGTCTTGGCTACTTTTGGCTCTTTGCGTTTCTAAAGGAATTTTTAAAATAGTTTGTCAATTTCCACAAAAGAAGACCTGCTGGGATTTTTACCGAGTTTGTTGTGAATCTGTAGGCTAATCTGGGGAGAACTGACATCTTTACAACATGACTCTATGTCTTCTTAAATTTTTTCCATGTCTCATACCATTGTACATCTAGTTTGAATAAGATGGGTTGCCAATAAATATATAAAATAGGTCATTAATAAATGCAATACTAGTACAAGACTTTAGATTGAATATTTTTCAGCCATACTACACATCTGGTATGGTTTGAATGTCCCCACCAAAACTCATGTGGAAATTTAATTGCCATTGTCACAGTGTTGGGGGGTGGGGCATTTAAGGTTAGGCTGTGAAGGCTCCGCTCTTATGGATTAATTAATGTTGTTACCATGAGAGTCAGTTAGCTACTATGGGAGCTTGGTGCCCCTTTCCTCTCTGGCTTGTTCATGCACTCTTGCCCTCTGCCTGCACTGTAGACTCTCACCAGATGCCAGTGCCACACCCTCAGATTTCCTAGCCTCCAAAGCCACGTGCTAAATTCATTTCTATTCATTGTAAATTACCCAGTCTGTGATATTCTGTTATAGCAGCAGAAAACTGACTAAGATAGCACCTCCCAGAGGCCTGACCTCATTCTTCTCTTCCATTGCCCCTGGCCCTTGTACCTCTCTGCCTTTAGTCAAGTAGAATTTCTTTCCTGCCCTCTACCAATCCTGCCTGACAAAATCTAATCTTCCTTTCTGCAAATTTAGTTCAAATTTTACTGCTCTACAGAGCTACCATGTCTTCTTTGTGCCTTCTCACCTCATTCTTTTACCCCATTTGAAGTCACCATGTTGTATTGTAATAACTGCTTAGGTACCTGCTAAACACATGGGTGTCAGGCCAGAGTCAACCCAGCACTAAGTAGATTTGCTCTGGTTAAATGAAAACAACCATTCCATTTTGTGTTGGGCTGTTTAATTTAGGACAGTGGTTTGTTAGTAGGTTTGTTCTGTTTTTGTGGGACTTCATTTGAATGTAAGCTTAGTCAAAGAAAAAAAAGTATGTTCTACTTTGGCAAACTGGTACATGTCAATTTGATTTTTGTTTCACTATTCATTTTGATTGGAAAATATTCCTTTACATTCAGCCTCTTAGGATAAGAATTTGAAGCAGATACATTATTTGTCTGGTTCACATCACAGCTTCTAAGTTACCTGTAATTTAAAAAGAAAACCATCAACTCTTATGTATTTTCCCCAGCTACCAGACCCCAGCTACCATTTAGCAAGAGAGCTCATGAAAAGGCAGGGACACCTTCAATGACCACTAGGTGACAGTTTCACTGTCAACATGTTCAGCATGACATTGCCAGGCACTTTCATTCAAGACATCGCTAGTAGGCATGGACTACCAAGACTGTGGGTGGGAAAATGTATGCTAAAACTCAGCCCTGAAGACAATGGAATTACAGGGGAACAGCACATGGAAAATGTAAAGGAATGCCATTTGACATTGTTTCACCAAAAGGTTAGCAGAAAGCTGTTGACCATAGCCACAAAATCAGTAAATAAAAGATGTGCAGGAGTAGACACAGGCCAGACAGAATTGGAGCCCAGAGCTGGAGCCCAGCCATGCAGGGTGAAAGAAGAGCCAGGGTGGGCGCAAGCCAGATGCCATCTGCGGTAAGACAGCAAGTCGCTGGCAGCGTGCTGAAAGATGGACCTCAGATGTCTCTGATCCAAGATTGGCTAGTTCTACTCTTCTGGGTAACCTCGGAAGGACCCCAGAGGAACTGTTCAGTGTTTCTGATTCCCATTCCAAGTTGGATGAGAGATTTCCCAGGCTCAAAGTGTCAATCAGGGGCTCAGCTCTACAGAAAGCGAAGGTGGCTCCTATAGCAGCAAATACAGGTATGCCATGGGTCCATCCCCCTCAGGCCCTGAGAGAACTGATTGAATAAAACTTCAAGGAGGCTGTAGGGTAAAAGTGTCAGTGGTCTTCCACCAGGACTGTGTTGTTTTTATGCTACAAATTTCTTCTGGCCTAAAATAGGGAAACTGAGGCCCGAGGAGCCAGGGACAAAGCAAATCCAACCCCCATGACTCTAAAAAGGGCACAGGTCCTCGAATGGAGCTCAGGCGACGGAAACCCTGGGGAAAACCTGTCTTGGTGACATCCTAGTTGTTAGAGTACAGCATCTACTCATAAACTTGTGGTAGAGTTTTAGTTTTTACACGTGAAAAACCTGAGCAATCCAATGCCCTATTCTTTTCCCTTTCTCTGCTCCCAACCTCACAAAGAACAAAGAACAAAAACACCTGTGTCTAGACCAAACTGCTAGGTTCAAAGGATGCTGACCACTAGGGATCACAGTATGCGTGACCAGGACTGACTTCATTCCCCTGCTGGGACTTAAATTATAAAACAGACTAAGAGAGAAAGAGAAAGAGACAGAGGAGGAGGAGGAGGAGGAGAAGGAGGGGGCGGGAGGGAGAAGGAGAGGGGAAGGAAGAGAAAGGAGGGAGAAAAAGGGAGGAGGGAAGAGAAGAGAAAAAGGAGAAAGGAAGAAGAGCTAAGTTTTAAAGAAGAGCTGGTAAGAAATAAGCAGCTTCTCCTGGACATCCTCCCCACTGACACCAACATTAACCCTCAGACCTTGTCCCAAGGGGAACTGGGAGGAAAGGGTACTCCCCCAAAAATGGTCTGACAGGAGATTTCAGCATGGTCCCTCCAGCTGGAGGATCCTGGTGGCAACCTGCACACGCGGATCTGCCACTGGATAATGGAAAGGCACCGGGAAGGGCACAGTCAGGCGGGAGGCGCCGACTCAGGCTTTGCAAGGGGAGACCCATGCCCGTCCCTGGACCAGTGTGGACTGAAGACGTTAGCTGGAGCTCACAGCAACTTGCCAGCCCCAGGAGGATTCTTGGAGCAGAAAAGAGGAGCATCTTTCCCTGGGTGTAATCACTGAACTCTTGCTTAGTCGCCTGGGGTGAGAGCATACTCACTCTGAACCTCAGGTTTCTTACCTATCCAATGGGACTTTAATTAATTCAGAAAGTTGTTACAACTAAATGAAATCTTTCAAGTTCCTTGCCTAGAATAGGTGATTAATAAGTGGGGATAGGTGTGGACCTCCTGTCTGGGGTGAGAAGCCAGAGGCTGCTGGCAAGCAGCAGAGAGCACCTGGTGCTTCCTACAAAGGCTAGCCTCTAGCAATCCCTGGCCAGGGGACGTGAGCAGAGAAGTAAGCCCAGGGCCAAAAAGCAGGTGGAACCAGAGGAAGGATGCTCTCCCAACCAACAGCACGTAGCCACCCTTGAAAAGGGGCTTCTCTACCACTGGCAGCCACCAAGCCAATTAGGGGTACCAGAGAGCCAAGGAAGTTATGTTCAGTTATGAAACACATCCCAATGTATAGCCACTGTTTTTTCTGTCACTGCCGTGGCAAATAACCATAACCTTGGCAGCTTAAA
Source organism: Arctocebus calabarensis (assembly GCA_963573935.1). Lineage (NCBI taxonomy): Eukaryota > Metazoa > Chordata > Mammalia > Primates > Lorisidae > Arctocebus > Arctocebus calabarensis. Next base: position 16,745 of record CAUYON010179582.1, read on the forward strand.
ACATAAACTTCTTGTCTTTTATCTCTGTGGGCCAGTCCCATGGATGTCCCAGGACCAAAATCAAGGTGCTGGCAGATCTGTGTTCCTTAGTGGAGACTCTAGGAGAGAAACCATCTCTTTGCTCATTTAGATGTTGACAGTTGCGCGGGGCTATGGAAACCAGGTTACTGTTTTCCTGCTGGCTGCCAGCTGGGGCGTCCTCAGGTCCTATTCTCTTTGCTCCTTGCATACAAGCGCCTACATCTCAGAACCAGCAACCAGCAAGGAGCCCAGTCCTTTCATTGTCATCGCTTTGACTTACACAGTCTTATTTCTCTCTGTTGGACTGAACTAATGTTTTTCAGGATTAGATTGGCCCTGGATAATCCAGGATAACCTCTTTATCTCAAGAGCCTCAGGGTTAATCATGTTTGCAAAATCCCTTTCACCATTAAGGTACCATACTCACAGGTCCTGGGGATTAGATATCTTTGGGGGGCTATTATTCTGTCTACCACATCATTATACATTCAACAGGTATTTATTTAGTACCTTAATTTTCCAGGCACAGTGCTGGGTGCTGATTTAAGAGGTTGGGATGGGGTGTTAGGTGGGGGTGTAAGGCTGGAGGTGGGTTCCATAAATGGGGACATCTGACTTCGAGCTCCTTTGCACTACTGCAGGGGGCACCATTCCCCTAAAATGCAATGTGGATCATGGCACCCCTCAAGTCCCGCTGCCTTAGCCAGCTTGACTCCCCAGCCCTCAACCCTGAGCTGTGCAGGTTGTAGCCCCGGTCAGGAGTTGCTGGAGGTTTCTGGATAACGTCACTTCAGTTCTTTGGGAAGCAGGAGCTGAGCTCACTAGGGGACTGAGACAGGGACCCTGCTACATCCAGGTTCAGCCTTAGCAGGGAGACTAGTCAGAGCAAGGTACGACTCACAGCGTCCCAAAGAAGTCACTGGGACAGATGCTTCTCCCTCCCCTACCCTGGTTTCATCGTCCCTCAGCAGACTAGAGAGGAAAATGCCCAGGTCCCCATGGGCCCCAGTCACACCACATCATAAAATAGGTGGGTTTCTCACTAACTGAAGCCCCTTCAGGCTGAGGCTCCCTTGTCTATATCTTGTAGCTCCAGGGCTCATAGGAGCCCCCAGCTTGCTGATGTTTTCTCAACCACAAGGAAGGTGAGTCAGCACGGTGGTTAGCTCTCAGCCTGGAGGCCACCGCCCTCGGCAGGGCTCCACGTGGCCTTCCAGTGGTCCTGTGGTCCCGCCCCCGTGTTCCTGCCAGTCCCCAGCCTTAGCGGACTGACAGACACGCTGGCCATGCGCACCTGAGCAACGATTCACCTTGCTGAGTGCAGAGTGCAGCGCTTCCCAAGGCCTCGACAGGAGGAGTGAAGGGGAAGTGAAGGATGGCCCAGAAAGGAAGTCACCAGACCAGTCTGACAAGCCCAGGCTAGCTCGGGGCCAACAGCCGCTCAGGCACTTTGCTCCAGGCCAAACCTCAAATATGAAGGAGCTGGTTGGATGTTCTGCCTTCCCCACCTCTAGAATCTGTATCTAGAAGCCAACCCCTGACAGCTGGGATCCAGGTACAGTCCCCAGTGCAGCACCACGTTCTGGCCAACAAGACTTCCTGTGGCCAACCAGACTTCCGGTGGCCTCAATACCTGCTCAGTTAAAAGCCCTTGATTATTCACAACATAAAATGCCAAACACCAGCTGTGACGGTCACTCAGCTCCTACCCCTTAAAATTTGCTGAGAAGGGAAACTTGTAGAGAGGGAGTGATTCTCCCATTGAGCATAAGATTTTTTTTTTTTTTGCAACCTTTCCTGTGTCCCTCTGCAGGGCTGTTACTGACAATAGCCCAGAGTGACACAAAACACGTTGGCAGCAAGGAAGAAACCTGTCAGTAGTTACAAGTTCAGACGACAGCTATGTGGCTTGTAAGACAAGTCTTAGCCCATCTCCAGGTTACTCTGTGCTGTAGATCTCACAGGGTCCACCTTCCAGAGAGGGCTGGGAGGTTTTCCTTTGTATCGTTCCCTGATGAGCACCATGACAATGACCAGAATAGTAAATGTCTCTGATCACATGCAAACTTTAGTTCTAGTAATGGACTAAGGCAGAGAACTCTGACGATGATGATGATGGGGTGGCAGTGATAAGGAAGGCACAAACTTTCTTCACTCTCTGTAGCCTCAGATTGCTGATTCCAGGTCGATGTGACTGCTGGTAGCAACGTTACATAATTTCCCTATTGTTCATAGCCACTTTTAGTAACACTTCCCCAGAAAAGACTTTGCACCTCCTTAAAAAGTCTGACACAACCATCTTTACATTTTCCTACCAAGTTCCTGTGCTTCAGCCTCAGTGGGTTTCTATGGTCTGAACCCCAGAAATAAGTTCATATTTTAACCATCTGATAAGCTATGACCTCAAAGGATTGCAGATCCCCCAGCCCTCGACACCCACCCTCACTTCACCCTACCTTAAAACTGCCTATGTCATTTCAACCCCCCCAACTTTTGGGAAATAAGGTTGAATTTCCACTTTTCTTTAAATCAAGATTAGCCCAGATCATAGACCCAATCTCTTCTGGGGACATAATAAGCTAAGCTTTTTGAGTACATGAAATCAGCAGCAAAAATAAAGTCACGCCTCCAGCTCAGGAGAGAGCTGGCTGGTTGAGAGTGTTTATAACGTGCTCTCCCCAGGAATGCACACAGCACCCAGCCCTGCATGTCCTTGTGGACTGAGAGAGCTTGACAGCCCTTGGAACAAGGGGGAAAAATTCTGTGGCTGTCATGGAGGTATAGATTCATATATAAAATATTTTGCAAAGCATCGGAATTATAATAAACTGGAACCAGAGTGACATTAAAATAAATGTCCCTGTCCTTAGTGTTGAAGTGAGCTCCTTTCAGACAAGCAGGCAATGTTGTCACAGGGAAGATCTCCTGTGTTCTAGGCAGACAAGTCTCTCATCACAGGACATCTGACTAATTTCCCGCCTGTGATGCTACCTTTTAGGAACCCTTAATTAACATAGATATCCAGTGATGTTTTGGGATTGACCCAAGTTCCACAGGTGCCCTTGGAATGAACTTGGACCCTACTCTACTCCAGCCCATTAGCTTTCTTGCTATTGCTCCAACACCCCAAGTTTGTTTCCTTCTTGGAGACCTTACCCACTGTTTCTCTGTCTGGAACTTTCCTCCCCCAGCCCCTTCATTGCCAGGCCCCTCTCATTGCTCAGGCCTTCGTTCAAACATCTCCCCTTGGAGAGGCTTTCCTGATCCCGTCTCTGAAGCATCCCACCCATCCCGAGGGGCTCACTGTTCCCACCTCCCAGCCCCTCTTGTTTTCTTACCACCGTCTGACACATCTGAGGTCTGGTTCACTTACCGCTTACTGCCTCCTGTCCCCTATGGGAGTGTGTGCTCCATGGGAGCAGAGATCTCGTCATTCTTGTTCACTGGGCTGTTTTCAGGGCCCAGATGGCACCTGACACATAGTTGGCAGCCGATAAAACATGTTGAAGGAATGTAGAAGGACACTTTCAGGTATTACAGGTTCGCTGGGCTGCAAATCCCCAGAGGAGGTGAGGCAGGAGGGGGAACGCAAGATAACTGGACCCTGGGGAAATCTTGAGCACACAAGGACTCCTCAGGCAGGGCAGACCCAGGCAGCCACTTTCTGATGTCTGACGTTCAAAGCAGTGTATGTCACCCCCATCCGCACCCAGGGAAGAAGAGCCCTGATGTGTAAAACAACTAGGGCCCCACAAGCCTATGACAGAAACCCTTGGGGATGATCTTATTTTCAGAGAGCGTCCATTAAGACGTCTGGGAACCAAGACTCCTTCCTGCACCTCGAGAGAACCCCGTCCCAAGAGTGACTCTTAGGGACTGCAGTGTGAGAGCGCTAGAAAAGCTATTTTACCTCCTGCTTCCTCCTCCCACCCGCCCCCATAGTGAGCCAACCAGAGACAGGGGGAGAGAACCTTATTTACATATAGATTTGGCTATGTCAGATTTTTTCATTGTATCTGTTTAAGGCCTGGAACATGATGTTTTGATATACACAGCAAACTATGACTACTATAGTCAAGCCAGTTAACATATCCATCATCTCACTTGGTTACTTTTGTGTGTGTGTGTGATAAGAACGCTTAAAATCTATTGGCAAATTAGTTTTTGTTCCCCAGTTTTTGGCCTGGGCTGGGTTTGAACCTGCCACTTCCGGTCTATGTGGCTGGCGCCCTACTCCTTTGAGCCACAGGCGCTGCCCAGGCAAATTTTTAATACAGATAGACCCTGACTTAACAATGGTTCAAGTTATGATTTTTCATCATGACTATGGTATAAAAGTGATACACACTCCGTACACACCTGCCTCAATGTACAATGGCATTATGTCTAAGGAGCATCTCTGTACAACATTAACTACAGTTCTCATGCTGGACCTTAGCTCTCTAGACTTACTCGTCCTACATAACTATAATACAACTTTACACCCTTTGACCTAATCTCCACCTGGTTCCTTTGGTAACCACTGGTCTAGTCTGGGTTTCAACTTTTCTTTTAGGTTCCATATATTAAATATAAAAGAGATCACAGTATTTATAATATCTCTGTATCTACTTTGTTTTACTCAGCATTACGACCTTCAGCTTCATCTATATTGTTGCAAACAGCAGGATTTTCTTCCTTTTTTAGGCTGAATAATAATTTTATGTGTGTGTGTGTGTGTGTGCATACACAGATAGGTAACACATTTTCCTTACCAGTCATCTGTCAATGGACATTGGCTGTTTCTGTATCTCAGCTATTAGGAATAATGTTGCTTTAGAAGTGCAGTGGGACGTAACCTGCAAACATCCCCTCCCACACTCCAACCCTGAGGCCTGGTCTGGATCAAAGAGAGGGAGGCCTAAGGGGAAAAAGGAGAGAGAGCATGGTCTGTCTAGTGAGGTATGGAGCTCTCAGGAGTGGGTAAGATTGGAATTCTCCCTGCCCCTTCCCAGAATTTTCTGAGCTATAGCTCCTGAAAACATGCCTTATGAGGTCTGGGCTATAAATCTCATTTTTCAGAAAAACAATAGAATACTCCAAGTGTAGTTGTTTACTAATAGATAATGTGCTTGTCTGCCTCCCAGTATGAAACCCTTATTTTCAAAGGCATCAAGTGGGCAGTGCCCAGGGAGGCTCAGCCCCTCCTCCAGCCCATGTAAGGAACTCTCGATTAAACTGAGCAGGTCAGTTAGAACCACCTCAATCCACTTGAATCAGCCTCTCTGGCGGTGAGTCCAGGCCTCAATAGTTTCACAAAGTTCCCCAATGGTTCTAATATGCAGCAAGGGCTGAGAACTGCTGATTAAAACTCCTCATAATAATTTCCATCCTCATTAACATGGAGGGAAAGTGTTCTGGGGGCTTTGGGGAAAGCAGGATTCCTTTCTTTGAAAAATAAAGTGTGTTGATGAAACCAGGCTGTGTTGCCCCTAGATGCAGTGCCTGGAACTGTGGACACCATCTGGAGAACAAAAGGTTGGCAGAGGAAAAAAGACGGGATAAGCCTAGATACTGAAGACATTATTATGCAAATGAATCACCCAACCCTGGGACTGCCCACTCCCTGGACTTTCTGTTAAGTGAGTTAGTGAAGGTTGACTTGGCCAGTTTCCACTGGGGTTTTCATTACTTGGAGCCAGACCATCCTAAGACATGCAGTCACCCGGAGAGTGGCAGAGCTGAAGTCAAGCCATGTCCAACTCTGGGGTGGCCAATAGGACCTGAGAGTGAGGAGTGGACGGCAGACAAGTGGGAGCTTATTTGAATGAGACAATCGGATTTCTAACTTTAAAAGCTACCCTGTTAAGGTTATATTACCTTGATTTTTTTCTTCCTGTTTTCTACTTATCAGAGTCCCTACCTGAAAATGAAGAACACCTACTAGATAGTTAATTGGCAGGTTTAAAACATAAAATTGGAGAGGAAGGACAGGTTTGAAGATTGGAAGGTTATTGAAATTAATAGCTGAAATGAGGAATCTGATTGCCTCGGATTTCAGTAAAACATCTAGTAAATTCACTCATTTAGTCAATAACCTCAGTGACTCATGAGTCAATCAGTTTTCAACTGAATTGCATCCTTGGTAATTTTCCATTTGGGCTCCTCATATTAAATGTTCTTATAGAAGGACCTCTTTCTCATCTGGTCATTATAAAATTATAAATTAATCAAATGTCAGAAAATAATCAAATGGCAAGTGAAAATCAGTCCCCAGAAATGTGAGTGCTTCTTGAAAGCCCTTGTACTCACACCACATCCGGATAGGCAGCTCAAGGGAAGGTGTGGGGCTAAAGTCTCAGTTCACGTGCGACACCGAGGCCAGACATTTCGGCCGCAGTACCAACGAACCGCCTGAAGGTGACGCCCGAGGGCGATGCTAACAGACCGCCCCATCCCACCTTGGGAGCGACTGGAAAGAAAGCAGTCAAGCCAGCCTTTCTCTTCCTCCAGAGAAAGTTAATTGCTTTGCATTAATGCACAGCATAAGACTTCACATCACAAAAAGAATAACAAAATTATAAAGGGTATAATTTGGAGGTTTTGTCAAAAGCCATGATGATCACACCCTAATAGGTATAAATGTTCGGTAGTGCTAATGCTCTGGGAAGAGGTTTTCTAAAGGAGGAACAATTCCTGCATTAGCATTGAGGCTCTGGAGAGGAAAAAGCTTTTTGGTCTGCAATTACTAGTCTGCTGTGCCCTACTTCAGAACGACACTATTTTTTTTCAGACACGCTCTTTCCCCTCTTGTTTCACATGCACATTCACGTGAGTTAAATAGGCTTGTTATACTTTGCTGGGTGTGGAAGTCACCGCCTATTGAAAAGTCTTAGGCCTTCACCTTGCAGCGGCTTCTCCTAGCACCAGATCTGTGAAGCTCCAAAGCACAAAACACGCTTGTCTAGACCATAGCAAAGGCCCCCAAGTTTGGATTTTCTGCCCTACTTCCCTAGCCTACATCCTTGTGTGTGTCCTGCTCAGGCTCTTTTCTTTGAAGCTCTAGAAAAGTCTGCACCTGGCTTCCCTGCAGAGCAGGCCACTCTGAGAACGGGAACTCCCGCTGCCTTGACAGTTGCAGACCCACTACCTCCCTGTCCCATGTCAGCACCACCCAACCCCAAGCCTTCCTGCCGTGGGTGTGGGCCAAGAGCAGCCTGGAAAGGCTCTCCCTGGCACACACTCCTGCTTTCAGAAGGCTCCAGACCCTAAGCTAAAGTTGCCCTTGCTTTGCCCCCTTAAAGATCAGGTTAAATCTGCAGAGGAGAACTCTTTTGAGGAAGGAAATAAAGTTTACCTCACCTACTTAAAGCACCCCATCCCAGGTGTAAGAACATTTTCTTTGATCCCTCATACCCTCTGCCAGGCTGTGCTGGGAATGCCGAACAGTGGCCAGGATGGGGACAGATAGAAACGGATTGCCAGGGAGCACTGATTGCACCTTCCACGGCTTCTACTGCTGCGGCTTCTGTCAGAAGGAAGGAGCCTTTGCCACGTCCCCAGCCAGCCACCTGGCCTGACCTTCTCCCACCGTCCTCCTGGTTAGTCATCCTCCCAGGTTTGCCCCAGGGGGAAGTAGTTTAAAAAGAGGGAAATGAGCAGGCAGCCTGTGGAAAGGGGTGAGCCTCGGGGAAGACCTGAGAAACCAATATGGCTGTGGTGGAGGACCCGGCCCTTTCCCACCTCAGGCCGCATTCCGCTCCCTCACCTCACATGCATATTTTGAGTTAGATAGATAAAAACACCATTCCCAATATCTCTGCATGGTCAATACTTCTTACCCTGACTAAATGCAGGCCATTGAAAGGAATCAATTGAACGTGACGATCCACCTCTTGATTCTTGCTTGTCATGTTCTATGAAAAAGCCCCGGTTCACAATCACCTTCCCAAGCAACTGCACAGCAAGAGGCGAGGCCAGCACGACTCACGTCCACTCCTGGGACTTGGGCCATGTCCTAGTTTTTGTTACCCTTACGTTTGAAACCCTATTTCCCCCAGAAATCTGCCCTTCAAACCAGAAGGTAAGCACAGCACAGAAGATCCGCCACCCAAAGGACCCACGTGTCTGTGCCCAACTCGCCCCAGTGGATGCCCAACCCTCAGGTGGCCGTCACTGGCCACAGTTCTCCAGATGCTCATCAGGGCAATCTTTTTTCTTTTCTTTTTTTTGAGACAGAGCCTCAAGCTGTCACCCTGGATAGAGTGCTGTGGCATCACAGCTCACAGCAACCTCCAGTTCCTGGGCTGAAGCGAGTCTCTTGCCTCCGCCTCCCAAGTAGCTGGGACTACAGGCGCCCGCCACAACGCCCGGCCATTTTTTGGTTGCAGCCACCATTGTTGTTTGGCGGGCTCAGGCTGGATTCGAACCCGCCAGCTCAGGTGTACGTGGCTGGCGCCTTAGCCCATTGAGCCACAGGCACCTAGCCAGAGCAATCTTAATATATTTATTCTTGCCAATTGTACTTTGATTCCCCTGATGTTTATTAGGCCCAGCCACAGGGACAGTGTGGCTTGCCTCCCAGACAACAGGCGTAACAGCCAACCCCACTGGGCGCTTCCTGCTCAGAGGGCTTTCTGTATCATCTCATGCAGTCTTCGCACCAGGGTATACAGTCGGCATCCCCTCTTACAGATGAAGACGACGAGCTACTAAGGGCGGAAGCAATCTCTCAAGTAAATAAGGGACATAAAAAGTTACTCACCATGAGAACACTGGCGAAAGAGCAATTTAATAACATAAGCCAATAGTCACAGCCAATGTCTGGGAGCTCCACACATCAAGCCTCGTGCCCAGTGACGCATAAACTTCCCTTTACTCTTCCAGTTGGCTGGTGTGAAAAGTACATCAGAAGCCCCAGCAGGTTCTACTGTTGAGGAGAGTGAGCACAGTAAAAAGGCACTATGGGGGATTTTGTTTGTTTGTTTGTTTGAGACAGAGTCTCATTCTATCCCCCTGAGTAGAGTGCCGTGGCATCACAGCTCACAGCAACCTCAAACTCTTAGGCTTAAGGGATGCTCCTGCCTCAGCCTCCCAAGGAGCTGGGACTAAAGGTGCCCGCCACAAAATCTGGCTAGTTTTTCTTTCTTTCTTTTCTTTTTTTCCCAGTAGAAATGGGTCTCTCTCTTACTCAAGCTGTTCTCCAACTCCTGAGCTCTGTGATCTACCTGCCTCGCTCTCCCAGACTGCTAGGATCACAGGTGTGAGCCACCGTGCCTGGTAAAGGCACTATGGGCTGACTGTTGGCCCTGCTGTCCTTGTTCTGACCACTGTTTCGAAGGCATATTGAACAGACCCACTTTCCCACTGCTGCTTCCCACAACTGTCCTGTCTGGGATAACCACTGAGCTCCTTCCTTCCTCCCCCAGGACCTCCAGCTATGCCCCTGGCATTATTATCATTCTCAATTTAGAAAGGAGGAAAGCAAAGCTCAGACAAGCTATCTGTCTTATGCAAGTTCATTCAGCTTATAAGGGAAGAAGGTACGCTGAAGGGAGGGCGTTGTAGACCCAAGGTCTGCCTCAGAGCAAGCCAAGGTTAGCACATTGCAGGCCAGGGAGACAGCCTGGGCTGAAGCGTGAAGAGTTTTTTTTTTTTTTTTTTTTTTTAGACAGAGCCTCAAGCTGTAACCCTGGATAGAGTACCGTAGCATCACAGCTCACAGCAACCTCCAATTCCTGGACTCAAGCGAGTCTCTTGCCTCTGCCTCCCAAGTAGCTGGGACTACAGGCACCCGCCATAACGCCTGGCCATTTTTTGGTTGCAGCCGTCATTGTTGTTTGGCAGGCCCAGGCTGGATTTGAACCCGCCAGCTCAGGTGTACGTGGCTGGCGCCTTAGCCCGCTGAGCCACAGGCACCGAGCCGCGTGAAGAGTTTTTGATTAACACATGGACTGCCACATGAGAAAAACAAGTTTGGTTTTCCCTTGGGGCCAAGATGTTTTATTAGGTCAAGATAAGACAAGAAATGTATGAGTTATGTATGCTTCATGAGGCCCTGGGCCAAACCTAGCATAAGTTAAATACAACTCGCATGGCAGTTAACGTAGTAAGAATCTCAACAGACGCGGAGTACAGGGAACTTAGTCGGGGGCAGTTGGGTGGCAAAAAAAAATTTGTATGGGGCAGCGCCTATGGCTCAGAGGAATAGGGTGCCGGCCCCATGTGCTGGAGGTGGTGGGTTCAAACCCAGTCCCAGACAAAAACTGAAAGAAAAAATATATATATTGTATGCTATAGGAAAAGAAAAAGCTTTTCCTCTGACCTCTCATGTTCGGTCTCTAGGGGCCTGTGAATTAAAATATCCAAAGACCAGACCAATTAGCAAGAGAAAAAAAAAAAAATTTATTTACACAGTCAACTAAAGAATACATACCTGGTGATGAGTAACCCACTTACGAGACAGAAGTAAAGGGTTTATAAACCAAGCTTAATAAGGGAATGGGTGGGTGTTAGGGCTTCAAAGGGAAGGTGTAGAAGGTTCTACTGGGCCTTTTGGTGCTAAGAGACAGGTGGTCATGTCCTTGGCAGCTGAATTCACAGGAAACAGAGAGGAAAAATGACAGCCAGATTTGGGGGGAAGCTCTGCTTTATCAGATAAAGAGAAGTTCAAGTCATATTTCTGTCTGTATCTTTTCTTGGCTCAAATGTTTTCACTTTAAAATAATCCTTATCCCATCTCTAGAGGTCTGATTAGGCCTCCAGAGGCCCACACTACAAGGCCAAAGCTTTGTAAGCAGAGTTTTGCTGTGATTAGCTCTACTTATTACTAAGACCTTTGACCAGGATCTCTCAAAATAATTCACTACTTGTGATTGAGTTAATTAACAAAACCCATGAGAAAAGACAGCAGCACTTCTTCCTCCCCCTCCCCCATGCTCTGAATAAGGAAGCTGAGGCAGAGGAATCAAACAACATGCCTAGCTAGTCACAAAGCACAGCCTTGCATCCTCAACTTCCAACTCTTGGTCCTGAACTCTGTGCCTGATGGTGACCTAAAAAGGTTTGACTCTGAGGTAGTTGCCAGCTGGGACACACTCAGTCTTGTGCTAAAGCAGAGAAAGCTGCTCATGCCCACCCCCTGCCCCGCCCCTGCAGGCAACCTGGGTCTATTTGAGCTATGGTGCCTCTGAGCTGCTGCTTCCACAGTGTAGGAGGGAAATTTCTGATATCCTCCGTGTCTTCCATGTTTGTAGGTGCAACTATTCATTTCCACAGCAAGAAAGAAAATCCAGAGCCCCCCTGACTTTTCCCTCGGTGGCCCTCTGAACTGCCTCTTGCCCTTTGCCTCTCCAAGTCAGGGCAAATGATAACTAATCTTCAGCAAACTGAGCAACCGAAAGCAGCAAATTGAAAGCATCTCATAGAAGACACACTTCAGATGAGTGTTTGAGCTCCTCAGCTATGCCCTGTCACTCCCTAACACTGGGTATATCTTTTGAAGAATTCTAAGAACCCTCTCACAGGAAAGGGTGGTTTGGGGGCCTCTAGCTGTTCTCAGGGCTCCTCTGAGCTCAGAGTTTTGATGTTAGCTGGGGCCGAGAAGAGAGAGCTGCAGAGAGGGAGGAGGATGGGAGGCGTGGCAATCAAGGGACGGACAAAGTGGGCATGCAAAGTCTTGGTCAGCCAAGTGTATCATCTCTAGGGACACACACGGCCACATCCCAGCCCCCAGCACAGCACAATAAATATAATTTGATTATAGCTCAACTAGATCACTAACTAGGCAAAGAAGAAAGGTGGGAGAGGGGACTCAGGACTCTAGAAGCAACAGGCCCAGGGAGGAGCCCTGGTCTTAGTTCTCACAGCAAAATGACTTTGGGCAGGTTACAGAACCTTCCTGAGCCCCTTTCCCCTCAGGAAAATGGGAATCATAAGCAACATCTACCTCATAGATATTGGGGGCCAAGGAATACTTTGTCACCCTCTGAAAGCCCACTGAAAATCATTAACAATAGGCAGAATAATAGGAGAAAAGGTGCGCAAGTTTATTCAATCATAGCTTTATGTAAAGTGGGTACCTTCAGAGTGAAGACCCAAAGATACAGGAGAAACTGTCCGTTTTACGCCAAGGTTCAACAAAGTATGGACAACCACATACAAATAGGATTAGACAATAGAAGGCAACCTCTAATGGTAACAGACTGAGTGGGAAGACCCAGCAAGGCCTGTCTACACTCTTCTTGGCCTGAGCATGTAATCCTTCCTTCTCTTGGGACCTACAATCAAACAAATTTGGTTAGATAATTTCTTTCTTTTTTGGTAGAGACAGAGTCTCACTTTATCAAGCTTGGTAGAGTACCATGGTGTCACACAGCTCCCTGCAACCTCCAACTCCTGGGCTTAGGCGATTCTCTTGCCTCAGCCTCCCAAGTAGCTGGGACTACAGGCGCCCGCCACAACACTGGGCTATTTTTGTTGTTATTGTTGCAATTTGGCGGGGGCCAGGTTTGAACCTGCCACCCTCAGTATATGGGGCCGGTGCCCTACCCACTGACCCACAGGCACCACCCTTTTTTTTTTTTTTTTCTTTTAGAGACAGAGCCTCAATTTGTCACTCTGGGTAAAGTGACTTGGCATCATCATGGTTCACAGCAACCACCAACTGTTGGACTCAAGTGATCCTTTTGCCTCCGTATTATCTATTTTAAGCAGAGATAAGGTCTTGCGTTTTGCTCAGGCTGGTCTCAAACTCGTGAGCTCAAGCAATCCACTTGCCTCTCAGCCTCTCAGAGTGCTAGGATTACAGGCGTGAGCCACTGCGCCTGGCCAAGATTTCTTTATTGTCAGTTTTTACACTGACCGTAAAGTGGGGAGAGATTGGAGTTTGTTAGATAATTGCACAACTTCATCTCCCTTTCCCCACTGAAAAGTTCAAATTTATGGCCCGCCCCCTACGGCTCCTCGCGCCAGAGCAGTAACACCTTATTGGCTGTTCCACCATCCCGGCACCGCCCCTAACCGAGTCTATATAAGGTGCACTTGTCGCTTGCTTTCTCTTTTTTCTCCCTCTCTCTCCCCCATGTGTCTTGTGTCTCTGTCTCTGTCTCTCTCTCTCCCCCCTCCTCCTCTCGACCCTCTCTCTCTCCCCTCCTCCTTAATGCTGCTCTGCAGCTTCCCCTGCCAATAAAGACCTTTCATACAAACCTTGGTGGTCTGTGAGGTTTATGCTGGTCGAGTGCCCCCCTTTCAGAGTTAGAGTAATATTTTTAGGTTTTGTAGCTGGCTTTGGAGAAAAGAGAAAAGGCAGTCTAGTGTCTGTGGTTATGCTTGGGGGTGGAGAGACCAGAGATAGGACCGCAGAAGGTAAAAGAAAATTTTTTGCTTCTGAGACCTTTATTTTGTGTTGCCATTCTCTCTCTTTTTTAATGTTTTAATTTTTAATTATCATTTATGTGTAACAGTTGTATGTCTTTGCAGGGTACAAGCGATGTTTTAATCTAGGCATACAATGTGAATTAATCAAAGCAGGGTGATTGGGGGATTGATCATCTCAGGCACTTAACATTGCTGCTGCTGTTTCTTCTTCTTTTTTTTTTTTTTTTGAGACAGATTCTTACTCTGTCCCCCTGGGTAGAATGCCATGGTGCCATAGCCCACAGCAACCTCAAACTCTAGGGCTCAAGTGATCCCTTTGCCTCAGCCTTCCAAGTAGCTGAGACTACAGGCGCCCAGTACCACACCCAGTTAGTTTTTCTATTTTTAGTAGACACAGGGTCTCACTTTTGCTCAGGCTGGTCTCAACCCAGGCAATCCACCTGCCTGGGCCTCCCATAGTGCTAAGATTACAAGTATAAGCCACCATGCCCAGCCTAACATTTCTTTATTTTAGGAACATTTTAATTCCACTCTTTTAGTTACTTTAAAGTATATCCCAACTTATTGTTAATTATAGTCACTTTGTGGTGCTGTCAAATATTGTTCATTCTGTCTAACTATCTAATTTTCTTTTTGTGCCATTATCCATCCCCACTTTATCCCTTCCAAGCCTCTAGTCACCAACATTCTACTCCTTGTCCCCTTGAGATCAACTGTTTTAATATTTAGCTTCCACATATGAGTGAGAACATGTAAGATTTACCATTCTATAAATGGTACCATTCTGTACTTGGCTTATTTAACTTACATTATTTTTTCCAGTTTTATCCATGTTGTTGCAAAGGGCAGCATTTCATTGTTTCTATGGCTATATAATATTCCATTGTGTGTATATGCCACACTTTTTTTATCCATTTGTCCACTGGTGGGCACAGGCTGCTTGCATATCTCGGCTGTTGTTAATAGTGCTGTAATAAACACAGGGATGCAGGTAACTTTTTGATATACTGAATTGTGGATGTCATTTTATGAGACTCTACACAGACCACTCATGAGAAGTGAAGAATGAACCTAATAGAAAACCTTAGCCTAGTATCTGGCACTTAACAAGTGCCCAGTAAGTGTTAGTTATTATTAATTATAAATGCAAGTTTGCCTTCCCTGATTTCCAAAGATCCATCACCTCAGTGAACCTACTCTCATAGTTTTTTCTTAATTATTCCCAGAAGTGAATTTGCAAGGTATATATTTGTAAATCTCCATTCACCCCCAGAAAACCCAAAGCCATTTCCATATCCAGTTCATCATAAACAGAGCACATGTCTCAGACAAAAGTCTGTACATCAAAACTTGCTTTGTTCATTATTTAACTAATTTTTATTTTGTTTCTTATTTTCTGAGAAATACTGTTTTCCTTTGGTTCCTGCTCCCTAGAGCCAGGAGCAGGCATTCCGGTTTCCATCTCACTGAGCACATAATGGGGCATCCCAGAGAGATAATGGATTCCTGAGAGCAAGGGGCCCTTACACCCTAGCCTGGAGACTCCGGTAAAGGGCGACAGTGCAGAAACCTCACTAATGCACTCCTGCCATTACTGGCCTCCAGTTTTTCCTGTCTCGCACTAATACCTTTGATTAAGCTTTCTTTTTTAAATCCCTCCGTCTGCCCCCAGGGTCATTAACTTGCACTGGGCACAGCAATCACCAGCCACGGTTGGCTCTGGCACTTCTCAGAAATCTCAAGGTTTAGGGCCAAATAATTTTTGGTTGTTATTATTATTTTTTTTTTTTTTAGAAACTTCCTTAATGTGGTTCTTTACCTTGAATTTTTTCAGCTTTGACAAAAGCCACTGGAAGAGGGGTCTCTAAAAAAGTTATGTACTCAAAGGAAAAAAAATAAATAAATAGAAGTCGCTAGCTTTATCTGTTCCCCAGAACAGGGGTGGGGACTGGGGCAGGCCAGAGTTGAGGTAGACCAGTAAACTGATTTGTTTTGCAACTGATTTGCCAGCCCTGGGTAGACTTTTAAATTTTTTGTTATGCTATTTTAACCCATTTTGCATCCTACCTCTGAAAACCCAGATTACTTCACCAGTCCTACCCCCAGCCAAATCCGGAAAGCAGCCCTGCAGAGGGGGGTGGGGACGGAGTGAGGAACGCAGAACTAAAAAGACAGCCACCCTATGACATCCAGAGAGTCTCACTCCAGAGCACATGTCCCCTGAAACTTTGGAGAGTCTTGTATTTTCCCACATTCTGTTTCACTTTCTCCAATTCCCATTGCCTCCAGCCCAAAAAAGAATTGAAGTCTCAGTCTTACATAATTTTAAAGTAACTGCTTCTGTAATACATGCATACTGCCACCAGATGGCACTAAAGGTCACAGTTCTATTGGTACACTATATGACAGACACCTTGCTAGGCATTAAGAATCCAACTGTGAACAAAAGAGACAGGGTCTGACCCCTACCTCCCACCCCACCCCACCGACCCCACAGCTCTCAGTCCAGCAGGGAGGCACATTAAACAAAATATTACAAATAGTTAAATTACAATCCTGGGAGGAAGTGTCCAGAGACTAATTATGGGAGTGGACAGAGACATCAAAGGTCACCATGTATTCTATGGCCGTCCCCACGTCCTCCAGCACCCGGCAGTTAGATGGAGCCTTGTGACTAGTGCAGGCCAAAGAGAGGTGAGTTGAAATCACACACGATCCCCGAGAGCCAAAATAGAGGAAAGTGAGTCTGATTTCTCTATACTTCTCTCTTACTTTGCTGGTACCGTGACAGGTGCAGACCCTCTCTGCTTGCCTGAATCCCTAACTGCAGGGAGGAGACACATAACTAACCACCATGATACTTGATCCCGAATCTCCATGGCTTATGTTTAAAAGATAGCACACGTCTTTATTGTATTAAGTCATTGGGATTTTCGGGTTATTTCGTTTCTGCTGCATAACCTAGTAAATTATGTCAGTCTAAGGACTAACTTTCTAGTTGCAGAGATGGAATTAAAAATGGGGTCTTTTGGCTCAGCACCTGTGGCTCAATGGGCTAAGGAGCCAGCCACGTACACCTGAGCTTGCGGGTTCGAATCCAGCCCGGGCCCGCCAAACAACAATGAAGGCTGGAACCAAAAAATGGCTGGGCATTATAGCAGGCGCCTATAGTCCCAGCTACTTGGGAGGCAGAGGCAGGAGACTCGCTTGAGTCCAGCAACTGGAGGTTGCTGTGAGCTGTAATGCCACAGCACTCTACCAGGGTGACAGCTTGAGGCTCTGTCTCAAAAAAAAAAGAAAGAAAAAAAAATGGAGTCTTTTTTCTCTAAGTTAGTGGCCCTCTGTACTAGACGCACACACTTACAAGGGCCAAAGAAAACAAAAGTCAGCTGCACTGCCATGTCCTATTCTCCAGAGACCAGTGGGCAGAAAGAGGAAGGTTTATTAACCAAACAGACTAGGTAAGGTTATAGTTTCTTACTATTTCAAGCAGGATACTATACACATGATAAAAGACCAAACAGGTGTAATGGTTTCAGCGGGCCCAGGTTCCGGTCAGGGAAGAGCAGAACTGCAGGTAGCTGGTCTCGTACACTGTCCCAGGCTGCCCACAGATGTGGCCAGGGGGCTCCCTATTTATAGCAGCCACAACATAATGAAAAAGTAGCCAGGTAGTTAATGGGTGGGTTAGCCAGGTACCAGCAACTCTGCAAATTAGCTTTTTTTTTAAGCGCCTTCTTGTGATATAATTTCAAACTTTGAGGAAAGAAAATGGAAATAGTAATAGAACTCTCATATACCCTTCACCCAGTCATTAATCCACTTAGAAAGGATTACTAAAAACCAAGTGATCTCTTTCACAGCCAAGAAAGCTTTAACGCCTAACTCAAAATTCAGTATTGACATTTATAAGCCAGCTTTATATTTAACACTTGCAAAATTTGGTAGGTGCCCTTAATATACAAAGAGCTATTTCAAATCCATTAAAAAAAAAAAAGTAACACTCCTTAGAAAACTGGCAAAAGCCCTAAGTAGCCAGTCCATTTTTTTAAAGGTAGAATTGACAAAACCAAGAAAAATTCAACCTCCATAATAATTAAATAAATATATAGTAAAACCTTAGTATCCAGCTCAGTGCCCGTATAGCACAGTGGTTATGGCGCCAGCCACATGCTACAAGACTGGCAGGGTCGAACCCAGCCGGGCCAGCTAAACAACAATGACAACTGCAACAAAAAAATAGCCAGATATTGTGGCAGGTGCCTGTAGTCCCAGCTACGTGGGAGGCTGAGGCAAGAGAATCACTTAAGCCCAAGAGTTTGAGGTTGCTGTGAGCTATGATGCCATGGCACTGTACCATGGGTGACCAAGTGAGACTCTGTCTTCAAAAAGAAAAAATAAACCTTAGGATCCACCTAGCAGGCCCATCAAGGTTTATATGAATGATAATACCTGTAACAGAGATAGTTACTCTCATACATTAGTGCTGATTCTGGAAACTGATACAATTACATATTTGGTTTATCTGGAAGTAAATATCAAATTATTTTTTAAACATGCACCTTTTGGCATAGCAATTTTAATTTCTAGGAATTTATCTTAGTGACATAAGCAAATAAGTGCCCTTGGCCTTCCCTTAAAAAGACAAGTATTCACCAAAATAGTATCAGAAAAAAATAACGAAAAGGAGGGACTGTGGTTAATTAAATAATAGTGTTTTGTACAAAGCACTACTATAACCTACATGGCACTTATTGAACGCCAAGCTCTGTTCTTAATACTTTGCACATTATTAACTCATCTAATCCAATACACAGGTACTACAATTACTGTTGGCATTTTACAGATGATGAAACTGAAGTATACAGAGCTTTGCTGACTTGTCTCAAGTCGCAAAGCTAGTAAATGCTGACCTGACATCTGCACCCTGCACCCGGGTGTCCTGACCCAATTCTGCTCTTACACGTACACACAATGTATAAGTCTCTCTCTGTAGCCATTAAAATGACAAAATAGATTTATATTCACTGTCATGAAAAATGTTCATAATATATGAATGAGGAAAGGTTATGAAACATTAAATAGTATGTGAGCCCCTTCTTTAAAAAGTAATCATACACTGAGCCTGGTGAGTTCGAACCCAGCTCAGGCCAGCTAAAGAACAATGCAACAAAAAATAGCCAGATGTTGTGGCTAGTGCCTGTAGTCCCAGCTACTTGGGAGCCTGAGGCAAGAGAATCGCCTAAGCCCAAGAGTTTGAGGTTGCTGTAAGTTGTGGAGCCATGCGCTCTACCCAGGGTGACAGAATGAGACTCTGTCTCAAAATAAAAAAAAGTAATCATATACATCTGTGTGTGTATATATATATAATGTAAATTCATTAAAAATATTCCTAAAGAGATTAGCAGCATTGGGATTTGGGGAGATTTCTGCTTCTTTTACTTCTCTTTATCTTCTAAGTTGTTCACAGTGATCATGTAATAGTTCTTGTAGTATAAATTTTGAAATGACTTCCACCACTACCCAATCTTGGTTTCCTTTTTGCCCTCCCATGGATGATCCCAGGGACACTCCCTAATAACCATCCTGCAGGCTAAACTCCATTTCAGAGTCAGTTTCTCAGAGGATCCAGCCTCCAAAGGTTGGTGCCATCAGTGGCCCAAGAAAGCAGGAGCTGGCTTACTCCCCACCTGGCTAGCAGGGAGGACCCCATCACTAAAGGTGGCAGACTGCACCCAGTCTCTGGGCAAGTTATTAAAACTTCCCCAATGGTGAATTAGGAGAGTGCAGAGTGGGAAGGGAATACAATAGCTGGTACTATGCACTTGACCTTAGAGAAAGAGGGAAAGAGAGTAGCCTTAAGGACAGCTAGGTAAGATGCCTGTTGCTATACTCTACTGAAGCTCTACTAAAAGAATACACCTCCAGCTCCATCCATGTAAACATGAAAGAGGTAAAGTCTCCATCTTTCTTTAAGGCTGTGTAATATTCCATGGTATACATGTACCACAATTTATTAACCCATTCGTGGATCGATGGGCACTTGGGTTTCTTCCATGACTTAGCAAAGTATCTCAAGAATGGAAGAAAATGTATCCAATGTACTCAGCCCTACTATTAAGCTAATTTATAGCTTTCATATGAAGGGTATAACCCAACTATAGCACAAGAATATGGGGAAAGGGGCAAGGGAGGGGAGGGGTAGGGTGAGGTGGGGGTGGAGGGAGGTAATTGGTGGGGCCACACCTACAGTGCATCTTAGAAGGGTACAGGCGAACCTTACTAAATGCAGAATACAAATGTCTTCATATAATAACTGAGAAAATGCCAAGAAGGATATGTTCATCAATTTGATGAAAATAGTTCAGATTGTATATGAAACTAGCACATTGTACCCCTTGATTGCACTATTGTACACAGCTATGATTTAATAATAAAGACAATTAAAAAAATAAATAAATAAAAGAATACAGCTCAACAAAAAGCTGAAAGCAAGTAACAGGCAAGTGAAAGCCAGTGTTAAGGCCAGAGGGTCTCCACAAAGGCAAAGAGGCTTTCCTCACCTGCAGAGGGAAGACGCTGAAAATGTAGACTCAGGTCTTACTGGTGACTGTAGCCCAAACTCCAGCGAAGGTTAAAATTCCCAATCAAGGTAGGTCCAATCAAAGTCAGGAATTGAGTTGGGGAAAAATGAATCCTGACTCATGGGATGGAGTATCTGGGTTATTTTCCACTAACTCTTGAATTCCCAAATTCCTCTAAATCCTCTGTGTCTGAAGACATAAGTAACCCTCCTCTGTCTATGAAGAGCTCGGACAACACAGAGGCCCCTTCCTCCCCTCCCGGCTACTTGGCCTGTGACTCCATTTTCTGACTGGGACGAAGGTGCAGCTTAACCCAGCTGTGGGCATGCTGGGTGGGCCTGGTACGGGAGAAAGGAAAACAGGCCCCCAACGGCGCTGCAAGACTAACCCGGCACATATGCACAGCGGACTGGATTCGGAGGGCATCTGATCACGGAGGGTAGAACACAATACTGAGCAAGGAAAAGCTGACGGATTTGGAAATGTGCTTCTGAAATAGAAATGTTTACATCCTGGCAAGGACCCCAAGAAATGGCAGATACTCACTACTAGCCTGTTTCTGAGATGCGTGGAAAAAGAATGGCTCTTACGAAGTGAGGATGAAATGCCAGAATTACCGTCACAGATCCTGGGAGATTCAGAGGCATGGGCCAGCTGGAGTAGATACACCATGTCGGCCAGGAGACCCGCAAATGATTATACTGCCCCAGGAGAGGCACTCCAACACCACTAAGCACTCAGCCAGGGCTTCCTTCGTGATGCTGGGAAAGGTGGTCACAGAACCAGGCCAGTGGATGGCAATAGGGATGATAGGCACAGTCTCCCCACCCCTACTGGGCGAAGAAAGAGAGGCCAGGTGATGGTGCTGAACTGTCAGGAACCAGGTGGGTCCAACTTTCAGAATAAGCAGCAAGGCTGGGGTCATAGTCAGGAGGATCTGGCCAAGAGAGTTACAGAGATGGTTAACAGGGCACAGCGTCCCAAGGGGCAAAATGGGTGGACAGTCAGCAAAGGTACTCTTCAATTTACCATCAGAAAAACCAAAAATGGTCAAGATGCAAGGGGCAGTTGCCCCATTAAAAATCCCTAATCCCCTGCCCAGTTACTGGACCTAACCCAGGTTTCAGACTTGAAACCCAGTGATGGAAGGAGAAGCTGGGCTGCCAAAGGAAGAACTTGGCAAAAAAAAAAAAAAAAATCTACAAATGGACAATTAAACACGAAAAGCTGCCAACATCGGTTGATACCACAAAAATGCAAATTAAAACCAAGATGAGGCTAGGCGCAGTGGCTCATGCCTGTAATCCCAGCACTCTGGGAGGCAAAGGCAGGTAGATTACCTGAGCTCACAGGTTCAAGACCAACCTGAGCAAGAGCAAGACCTGTCTCTAAAAATAGCAGGACATTGTGGCGGGTGCCTGTAGTCTCAGTTAGTTGGGAGGCTGAGGCAGAAGAATCACTAGAACCCAAGAGTTCAAGGTTGCTGTGAGCTGTGACACCACTGCACTCTACTGAGGGTGACAAAGTGAGACTCCATCTCAAAAAAGCAAAAAGAAAAACCAAGATGAGACACTATTTCATACCCACTAAAATGGCAAATTCTTGCATCAAAAAGACTAATGTTACCAAATGTTGGCCAAAATGTGTAACATTTGATGTGAAGATCAAAACTCAAGCTCATACTTACCAAGGGTTAGCCATGGTAGGGTCATGGTATACCTCTGAAATTAACACTGTCCTCCCCAATACCCAAAGGAGTGTACAAAGGATTCAGGTTATAAGCACTTGCTTCCCGGCCTTTCCCCCCCCCACATATTTAAAAAAGTCATAATCCCATGCAGAAGGTATACAATCTCTGAAAATATTTTGGTGTGTAACCTTCTAGCTATTTTTCCATACTGCACAAACTGTTTAGTAACCTAATTTTAAGGCTTAATTTTAGATTTACAGAAAAATTGAGATGCTAATACCGAGGGTTCCCACATAACCCCTTGTGTTAGTTCCTTTGCATCGCGATAAAGCAGGGGTCCTCAAACTACGGCCCACGGGCCACATGCTTCGGTGTGAATTATATTTGTTCCTGTTTTGTTTTTTACTTCAAAATAAGATATGTGCAGTGTCCATAGGAATTTGTTCATAGTTTTTTTTTTTTTTTTTTTAAGTATAGTCCGGCCTCCAACAGTCTGAGGGACAGTGAATTGGCCCCCTGTTTAAAACATTTGAGGACGCCTGCTATAAAGGAATAGCTGAGGCTGGGTAATTTATAAAGAAAAGATGTTTGTTTGGTTCACAGTTCTGGAGGCTGTACAAGAAGCATGGGGCCAGCATCTGCTTCTGGTGAGAGCCTCAGGGGCTTCTGATCAAGGCAGAGGACAAAGTGGGAGCAGGTTGTCACATGGCAAGAGCGGGAAAAGAGATAGAGGAGGTGGTGCCCAGAGATTTTAAACACCTGGCATGAAGCCATTCATGATCTCCAGGAGGGCCCCAAGCCTTTCAGCACCCAAATGCCTCCCACCAGGCCTCACCCTCAATACTGAGGATCAAATTTCAATATGGGGTTTGGAGGGGACAAACATCCAAACCATGTAACCCCCTACCTCGTCTCCCTATACATCTTACATTACTACAATAAATAAATGAACCAACAGTGGCATGCTTTTATTAAATAAAATTCATGGCAGTGCCTGTGGCTCATTGAGTAGGGTGCCGGCCCCATATATCGAAGGTGGCGGGTTCAAACCTGGCCCCGGCCGAACTGCAAAAAGCAGAAAAATAGCCGGGGTTATGGCAGGCGCCTGTAGTCCCAGCTACTCGGGAGGCTGAGGCAAGAGAATCGCCTAAGCCCAGGAGTTGGAGGTTGCTGTGAGCTGTGTGATGCCATGGCACTCTACCTACCAAGGGCGATAAAGTGAGACTCTGTCTATACCAAAAAAAAAAAAAAAAAAGTATACAGTTAAATAAAGTTCATGTTTTATTCCAATCACCTTAGTTTTTCCCCAGTATCCTTTTTCTGATACAGGATCCCACCCAGGGTACTTGGTCCTCACGTCTGCTTAGGCCTCTCTAAGGCATGGCAGTGTCTTAGGCTGTCCTTGGTCTGGGTGACCTTGACGGTGGGTACCAGTCAGGTGTACAACGGGATGCCTCTGTTACGGGGTTTATCTGACAACTTTCACACGGGACTTCTTTCGCTTTTTAAAAATCCTGTTTGGATCACTTGGGGGATCAAATTTGAAAATGGTCCCAATTACTGACTGAAGAAAGAGAGTTCCTTCTCAGCTTCAGAAAACCTCAGTCTCCTGATAACTTAGTGAGTTTAGAGCTAATGGTCGAATTCGAAGACAAAAATAATAGAAGAAAATGTCTCAGAATATTTGCTTTGCAAAAAGACGTACTCTTTGCACAACAGAACCTAGAAAGAAACCTCTGGTGTCATTTGCTTTTATTTAATTAACAATTGATTTAAAAAGTACTCTTCCCCTTAGTCCAGGGCACCTCCGTTGTATTTCAGCTCAATAAAGAGATGTTTCTAATCACTTCATTATCGTTGCATTTTAATGAAATACCAAGGAGTAATTAGTTTTGATGAAGGTAATTGGCATTAAAACATTACTTGTGATTGAGATTTGGAACTTTATTTTTCTTTTTTTTTAATTTTTATTAAATCATAATTGTGTACATTGGTGCAATCATGGGGCACAATGTGCTGACTTCATATACAATCTGAAATATTTTCATTGAACTATTTAACATAGCCTTCATAGCCTTTTCATCACTATATGAAGACATTTATATTCTACATTTAGTAATTTTCACTTGTACCCTTGTAAGATGCACTGTAAGTGTGATCCCACCAATCACCCTCCCTCCACCCATCCTCCCCATTCCCTCCCTTCCCCTCCCTTGCCCCTTTCCCCATTTCTTGTGCTATAACTGGGTTTTAGCCTTCATATGAAAGCTATAGATTAGCTTCATAGTAGGGCTGAGTACATTGGGTACTTTTTCTTCCATTCTTGAGATACTTTGCTAAGAAGAA